>VZRR01010904.1:47520-130947 GCA_013398015.1 Oreocharis arfaki | reverse complement strand
TGGAATGGAGGTCTTGGGGTTAATATTTTTTTTTCTTTCATGTAAAAATAGGCAGCCAAATGTAGTCTCTATGTATATTTCCTTTGTTTACATAGAAAGAACATCTTAAAGCATTTTTGAGAATCTTAAGATCTCTATCGCATCTGATATTTGTTATCTGCAGTGCTGTTGTCCAAGTGCTGTGGGAAACGATTAACAATTATACTTTTCCCCTCTTCTCTTCCAAGAGCCAGTTTTCTGTAAAGTAGATGTTTTCTGCCTTGTTGGAATGACTCTCCAGTACCTTGAACAGACTTGAGTAATCAGAATGCTCCTACTGATGTGTCTCAAATATCATGAATTCCTGGCTTTTCCAAAAGTTATCACACTATTTCAGGAGAGTCACACAGGGATATGCCCCAATGTAGTGTGGTCAGGGGTGGCAAGGTGTGTGGAAAAACATGGGCAGGAATGGTTTTCTGATTGGATAGTGTGGAATATGAGTATGACTTAAATGGTATGGCATAAAGGGTGGAGATTGTGCTGGTTTTGTCTGGGGTAGTTATTTTTCTTCGTAATAGCTAGTACGAGGCTGCGTTTTGGGTTCATGGGAGAAACAGTGTTGCTGACACAAGGAAGTTTTAGCTGTTGCTGAGCAGCACTCATACAGAGCCAAGGCCTTCTCTGCCTCTCACCCCACCAGGGAGCAGGCTGGGGGTGTGCAAGGAGTTGGGAGGGGACACAGCTGGGACAGCTGATCCCAACTGACCGAAGAGATGTCCCACACTGTATGATGTTTCAGCAACAAAAGCTGGACTAAATAGAAAGAAGAGGAAGGTTGTTTGGAGTGATGCTGTTTGTCTTCCCAGGTTGCACATGATGGAGCCCAGCTTTCCTGGGGATGGCTGAACCTGCCAGCCTGTGGGAAGTGGTGAATGAATCCCTTGTTTTGCTTTACTTGTTACTGCACCTTTTACTTTACATATTAGACTGTCTTTATCTCAATGCACTGAGTTTTCTCACTTTCACTTGTCTGATTCTCTCCCCATCCCACTGAAGAAGAGTGAGCAGGGGCTGCATGGGGGTGAGCTGCTGTCTGGGGTTAAAACATGACAATAAGGCAGACTAGAACAGAAGGGCAAAGACCTTTACATCACTCTTCCCTGTATCTGAGTAGCTACAGTGTGGAGAAGAGTTTATAAAACAAATGTACTATGCTGATTTTGATTGTGAATTACACTTCCTTTCAAGAGGTAATTAAAGTAAGACAGCAAAAAAACATTCCTGGTTTCATTGGAAAGCTTTAATAATAATTTGCATGTTAATTTACTTCTGAAAGCTAATGAGAATCATCAGTTCTTTGTAGTTCTGTATTATAACCATGCATTTGATTATCTCCTTCATTACCTCCTCATACTACATTATGTCTTGATCTATATGTACTAGCCATATTTTAGATCTTGAATTTGCAATAGCATTTTTCATCAAAAATTCAGTCCAGTAGTAACAACTCATGAATAACATCTGCTCTGGCCTTAGATCTAGTCCACTGGAATTCAGAAAAATCTTTTTCAGTTCTGATACCTTTTATCAATAGTTACTGTATTTGGAAATGTTTCACTTATCTGCTTGACTTCACTTGTGTCCTTTTAATAAAAATTCTGAAAAGCACGTGTAGCTATTCTTCTACAGCTTCTCTTCAATGAAACTGCACTGCTTGTAATTTTCGTCAGCTTTGATGCTGTTTGTTGTTAAGGAATACATTCAGGGCAGGCAGCTCGGTTTGCAAGATGCAGTGCCAGCCGCAGGGTGAGCTCTGGGTCTAGAAAGACCCAGGCAAGAGGCTGTGAACTACCGACCTTTTGCCTAACAAAGGGCACGGGGACCTGTGGCCCAGCCAGGTGAATGCACATCGGGAGCTGATGACCCTAGACTTTTGCTTGTTTAGACGGTGAGAGTATAAAAGCCCACGGGTTCCTTTGCTTGGGGTCCCTCCTTGGACGCACTCAACTCTAGCTGCTATTTTTTTATTGTTATTGCAGCAGCATTAAATTATTTTAAGCATCTGGACATCTAAGACTCTGCTGTGGGAAATCTGAGTTTGAGCTGGGGAGGACACCTGGTGTGGCTGTGTGAGTGTGGGGTGTGTAGCAAAGGGGCCTTAGTCCGAGCTCAGGTGGTTGGGTGTGACTGCCAGAGGGGTGCCTGGATGGTTGGTCAGGGAAGTTTGCTTAATAGCATATGCTAATAGATATACAACACTAATTTATATTTTTATTTCCTGCTGAATTTTGGGTTTAGCCCTCTCAGAGCTTTTCTAAAAGTCATGATGTTATGTGAATCTCAAGGTTTGTTTTAAATGCTTGCAGAATTCTAGTTTCTCACACATAAATAATTGAATATGTTTTAATTTTATATGTGTTCTAGCTGCTTTTGATGCTGCATTTGTGAATTGGAATTACTTGGGACTTGTAATATACCCTGAGCGATTTCTCTGCTGCTACATTTACCATTACCTTTAAACAAAACTCGATCAAGCCACCTTGATGGTTAAAAGTTGAACAAACACTAATTATTTGGTAATAGAAACCTAGCACAAACATTGCAGTAGAGGTTTCATCTTTTGTGCAGTTTTTTTGGCTTTCCTACCTTTGTCCCACCCAGTTGTTCCTGAAAAGGGGCAAACAATAGAAAGTCAAAATGAGTGACTTAAATCTGTTTCGGACACAATGCGTCTGTTCATGGTTAATTCAACTATTTACCCCCTAAGAAACTGTAGTTATCCACTTCCAAGGAGACCCTCAGCTGATTTAAACATAATGGTCAGGGTTCATTAGAAACCAAACTGTCAGGTTACTGAGAAGCTGTCCACTGAGTACCAAATGCCAGGGAAAAGTTTTCTTAATCACACTAAAACGTTGCAGTTTGTTCCTGCATTGCTGAAAAGACTATTAATTATGAGTGCATTTTTATGAACATACAACTTTTTATTAATGATGGATGATCTTCAAAAGGTTAAGCTATGAATAACCACGTTGGAGTTTGCACTAGGTTGATTAGAACAGTAAAATAGATCTGCTTCTGTGCCGCCTGGCTCTTTGTGCGGAGCAGGCTGCCGTGACCAGGCGGCACAAACAGGGCCTTGCAGCAGCCTTGTGGTGTGGTCCAGCTCCCAGCCTGCCATGCTGGGCTGGCAAGGATGCGGCCCCTGAGGGCTTTCTTGGCGGGCAAACACTGGTAACCTCTAGCCTGGCACCGCTGTTCTGACAATGGTGAGGGAGGTGTCCCACGGCACAATGAATAGCTTTCTAAAATATATCTTCTACAACTAAACAGTTTCTAGGGGAAATAGCCATACCCCGACTCAGTTACATTTTAGGGCATCTCAGCAGAGCCTCTGATATCTCCTGAAAGGAGAAGTAATAGATGGAAAAGCCATTCTTGCTACAATAGTGTTCACTAATATCCCTTCAATAGATTTCAGTAGGCTACCACGGTTTCCTGACAATAATGTTTGATCTCATGTATCTTTTCTGCCTTCCTCCATTTTTTCTTTCTTTTTAATTCAGGCAATCTCTTAACAATTGTCTTTATTTTACAAGTGCAAAAATGGAGATGCTGATTATTACTTATCCTGAAAAATATACATACATTGCCAGAAAAGAGGCATTTTGTGGTTACTTATAGTAAAAAGATTTTATGACTATATTGCACCTGCCACTGTACTCCAGTAGAGCCCAGTTTTGGCTGAAAAAATGAAAGAAAAATTCTTCCATGTAACGTAAACCAAAATATCAATTATTCAGTTTTATACAAAAGATTTAATTTTGAAACTAAAGTTATTTGATGCTGAAGCTGCTACTTGACAAATGATTACTTCTTTCTCTAGTTAATGTGATCATTAGTAGTCTTGAAATCTACAGATCATTTCTTCCTACTTTACAATACACTCCCATTACACTAGAAAGGACCAGTGGTTCTCACTTCTCTGCTTTGCAGCTTCTGCTGAGTGAACAGGCAAGAAGGCAGAGGAGGTAAAGTATTTTGATTGGGCATTTTTACTGTTACCATAGAGACTCATTGAAAAACTCAACTAAATGTACTCCTTAAAATGTCAAACACAGGAAGCGGGAGGGAAATTTCAGTGGAAAAATATCTGAAAAGCATAAAGCTGTTATATTAGCTAAGCTCACTGCGCCACTCCTTCATTCATTGTAGGTTACGTAAATCCTGCTTCTGAACCGAAGGGAATTACTTCCTTTCAAATACGGACTTTCAATTACCTTTGAGATATGAACTCTAATCTCTTTGGTAGAAGATGAAAATTAACTGTATCTACCAATGCCAGTCTCACATGAAGTTTAATTAATTTGGATTTGATTCTTCCCCTCACTTCAGCTAAAGAAAAAGTAAACATATGAGTAATAATTTTACAATGTGCAGAAGAGTAGGTGCACCTCTGATTTTACTATGGAGGGCTAAGGATGAGCCAAATTCATTTTAGCATCACAATTTTTTTATTATTGTTATTCCTTGGGGGGGTTGGCTTTTAGCAAGGGCTCAGTAAGCAGTGAAGCCAACACGGCTGCGGGAGCAGGCTGATGTTGCTGCCCAGCCAGGCAATACTGAGAGCCTGGCACTGACAGCCTCTGCCCACCCTCTGTGCTCACAGCCTGGCCCACACTTGCTGTTACCACCTTCTCCCTCTCCTCTCATTTAAGGAGATTAAGGATGATTATTCAGAGAAAGGTCTTCACTATTGGCAGCAGCGGTGAACTACAGAAACCTCCCAAAACTTGTCTCAGATAGCGCCGTAACTGTTTTATTAGGAAATTATGTGCACATGATGAAAAGTAAATGCAAGATGAAAATTGTGCATTGTGTGGTTTGCAGGAGGATTAATATAAAGTTGCCTAAAAGACCAATGGGGATCAATTTTAAAATTAATATCCTGTCAGCTCTGGGTAGCCCTGTCATGTAGACTAAAATGCTTTGGCTAGATTGGATGTATTAGAGTGCAGTATTTATTTTGTGGTCATAAGTATTGGGCTATGGGCCAGGATTCCCAAGTTCTTTAGTCCTTTCCCAGGTTTTGACAAATGCATTGCAGAATTTTCCTTGACCTTCTTTCCTCTTCGCTTTGTCTGTGAAACTACTTCCATGGTACTGAGTATGTAAAAATATTCTATATACCTTAGGTCTAATGTTTTAGCAGCCAATCTTGATAATACTCAATTTCTTGGAATCTCTTATATCTAAAGGAATAGCACGCTGTAGTAAATTAATAAACATTGAAAAAAACCACACATTTTTTCATTCACGAGTCTCATCTTCATTATTGCTTTAGCTGGAGGGTAGACTTTCTTTCCCATGCAAAAAGTTTATGTTAAGAAATCAAGATTCCTATGCAATGAAAAACATTTGCTAATATGTAATATTTGAATTACATAAAAGATCTAGTAGTAATTATCAGTAAAAACATAAAGCTTTGTTAGTTGTGTGCTAGTTTATCCTCTTCTCTTTTTCAATGCCCAAATGAGAGCTGAAACAGATAAAAGGCAGCAAAAGGAGTAACTTTACTCAAAAATTTTCGTATAAAGAAAGGTTTCCCAATATATCTCAAAATATATTTTCAATTTTACCTTTTTGAAAGTTCTCACTTTTCAAGTCTCTCTTGTTAAAAGGTACTACTTACTGGCAGTAATTTTTTTTTATAAAATGCTCTTCACAGTTACATTACCAGATTGTCTCAATACATCCATTATGTTGCAATTCTTCTTGATGCATGCTGAAGATGATAAATATAGAAGTTCCTATTTTGACATGGTATCATGTTAAAATAAATAAACCATAAGAAAGGCAACTTTTCAAATATTAAATGCTTGTGATGTTTTGAAGATGTATCACATTAATGCCCAGACTGAGAACTCTTAGTCCTTCTTCAACAAGGAAAATCTGTCACAGCAGTAAAAAAGAAAGGCTTTTATTGAATTAACAGCAAAAATAATAACAATAATCTAATAACGGGGAATGCTTAGGGAAGTCTTATATAGGGGCTGGAATACCCTGATTATAGTTAAATCTTTCCACATACATTTAAAGTAGTTTATAAAACGAACCACTTTTATATGTCATCTATTCCCTATTCTCTAATAGGAGTTATGCATCCTTTCATCATAAGAAAGGAGGTCAAGAGATGGACACTTGTGCTGTGACACAGTGCTCAGTCCCTGCCTAAAAGAACAGATGATAACTCAAGATGCTCTACAGGTGTGAGGAACAAACCACTCATACCTTTTTCACCCTAATTTCTGCGAAATTACTAAAAGCAATTTATGAAAATATTAGTTTATTTCCCCAGATATATCTGCAAATACAATGACTTATTTTGTTGATAAATGGCAGTCTTGGAATGAATGTATTTGAGAATAAGCTCTTTTTATGAGGTAATTGCCTTTCAAAATTCTGCTATTGGCTATTGGACTTAATAAACTTGTATGATATCTGGACAATGTTTTAAAATTTAATCAGGAACATAACTTTGGTGCTTACTCTTGCAAAATTGTTTTTGCAACAAAAAATACTGTATTTACAGAAATTCAGGAAAAGAAGAAAAGGTTGCATGTATCACAGTGTTATTAAACACTAAACTAGGATTTATGCCAAAGGACTAGTTTTAACCCTTTCAGGCCTTTAAGAAATACTGAATGGCACATAGAAGAAGCGTGATATATTTTTCACTTTGTATAATTACATGATATTAGTCCTCATTCATTATATTCCTGTTGTGACTCTGGAAAATTGTGCCTAAAAGAATATTTAAAAAAAAAAAAAAAAGCTTCGATTATAAACACGTCTTGGGCTGTGTTACTTTCCTTGCTACCGTAATGTGAATTTTGTCTTTCATGGCTACTGATCTGTTCTGTGCTGCAGTAAAATGCTAATCTAAAAATCAATGGAAACATTTTTCCCATAAAACACAATGCCCTCCAGAGGTTTACTTGGCTCTGTATAGGTCAAAATCTGTGACCTCACAGTATTTGTAAAATACCAGTGGTAACTTCTCAGATTGTCACACCAAAATTGTTTTCAGGTCTCCAAGGAGGGTTCACACTGTAGTGTCAGTAGCAACAAAGGTAAGGGCAACAATTATATGTCAGCTCTATTCTATCTTCAAAGAGGGCATTTTGCCAGTCTGACTCATTGGCTCAAAAAACCTCACACGTACAAATCTTTGTTTTCTTTCTAATTTATTTTTGGAGATGTGGCAGAACCTGAGATGAATCTATAAAAATATATAGGATCAGAACAACCATGTAAAACCACCACTGATGTAGTCACAGATAAACTGAAAGGAAGTTCACTTTCTTTCAGCTTTTGGAGAAAAAGTTGTATTCCAATCTTTTCCCCTGTTTTGCAGTTTCCCATGGTAATAAGGGCTTTTTTTACATTTATCAAGCCAGTAACTAAGTAAAATTAAATTGCCTAAATAAAAATAACTGTAAAGCAGTCTCAGGTTTCAGACTGCACGGGATTTTTTATTATTATTTTTTAAATTAAAACCTTTACAGATTTTCTCATTTTTCTCCTTCATAATGTTATAAAGGATTATGGAAAAATAAAGAAAGATTTCTCTGGAAAACAATATTTGATTGACTGCTGTTATTATTCAATGTTTTAAAAAAATTCTTGTCTTTTTGTAATGCTGTTGGTAAAAGATTGCTTTTCATCTTTGCAGGTATGGAATAATTAGAAAAGAGGACATAAATGAGATTAACATCTTAACAATACTAGGGAGTATTATAATATATTGAAGGTAGGAGAAAACTCCTCAAGGGAGTAGAAAGGTTACAGATAAGGGAAACACAATTAAATTCCATTATAAACTTGCTAGGGAAGAATTAAATTAAATGCACTGTCTGTGAGACTTCCTGAATAGTATTTGTGAAAAAAAAATAATAGAATCACGGGACATCCATGGACGTATCAATGCGTGAATTTTTGTGGGAGAAAAATACAAATATGGGAGTCAGAGAGACAGCTTTCAAGAAGTGCTGAAAGACTGGAATCATAAAGAAACACTGTGAAAGAAATGGCAAGTTTCTCATTGATCTATACAGAATTTAAGTGTTCAGCTGGCAACTTCTGACCAAATTCAGCTTTGATCCCCTCCACATAGGAAAGACCCATTATTCTGACATTGGTTTAAGACAAAATTGGGCACGCAGCTGCTGAAAATGGGTCTGCTGCACTGCAGGGTTGTTAGAGCAGAGCACAGATTGCTGAAGTTCTATATTACCTCAGGAAGACAATTGCTTTTTCAAAAAGGATAAGCCTGCATACGTAGAAATGACTCATGATACACATTTACACTTTGAACTAATTATTATTTAATCAGTGCATGATAAAAAAAATAAAACCTCAGGAGAGGTAATTTCCTTTTGTTTTATTCTGTAAACAAAGGTCATGTAAAGCCAGCTGTGTAAATGTGTATTCTTCTTTCAGGCATGTTATTCTAGGCAGAACTAGGAGCAGTCTCTATTTTTAGAGCTGCCTGATACTCCCTGCTGTGCAAAGCTGTTTCTATCATATGAGCTTTGCCAAACTTTCCTGTTTTACTTGAAAATTATTACAGTAAGCATCTTCATGAAAGTTTCCAAAAAATTTCAGCCATAAAAGTGAAGTTATGGTCAAGAAGCCAGAGAAAAGGTAAATTTCTTCATCTTGAATTCTGCTTGAGACTCAGAGAAGTGCCACAATACATTTAAATGCCCTATGCATTTCACTTTTCAAAACTTCACATTTTGCAAGTATTATTTCTTGTGTCAAATATGACCCTTATGCCATCTTTAATGGTGACTTAAAATTTAACATAGTTGCATACTTTAAACAGTTTATACATTCTCAATAGAAGCTCACTGTTGGTATGTTCCCATCAGAACACATGACCATTGTGGGTACTCTACTTTGGATAGAGCTCTACTCAAAGCTGCACTCACTGTCAGTGCAAGAAAATTGGATATTTTAGGCAAGGCCTTTCCCAGTTAAGGGTGATTTGGAGTGAAGAGTGTAACATTTTAAAAGCATACTATTACTGAACAAGCAGAGTACCACATATATGCATGTTGATTTTCTTTATACCATTTGAATTTCTTCTGACCCAGAGCAGTAGGTGCATGTAACCAGAGCACATCCTTAGACTTCTTAGCAATGCTGGAAACAGAATGATTTAGCTTAGGCAGGGTGTTGCCACATTTATGGATTCTGGTCCCTGAATGGAGTTTTTCAAAATCTGGTTTCCTGGTTTTCTGTGGATACATATTAAAACAAGAAGTACACAATGATGCATTCTCTGTCACTGTCTTTTTTTTTTTTTTTTTAAGAAACACTGTTCTACTGTCTAATTGAAAAAAACCAGGAATGGGCATTGACCTTTCATGCCAGTCATGCCCCTGAGCCTCCACTCTGTGAAGAACTAGAAAATTTACTTGCCCCAGCAGAGACATGCCCTGGGACCTTGTCATGCTGCTCAAATGGTAACATGTAGAACAACCAAAGTCTGAAAACATGCAAAAAAGGAAGTGACTTATTAGCCATTTGTTCACCTCCTAAAAGTCTATTGTAAAAGTGGGATGAAACACAAGAAGGAACATCCAATATTTTCTTTCTTTTTTTTTCCTACTCGTTACAACATTTCCCACACTTTTCCCTACTTATTACTACACTTCCACCTTTTTGGTAACATCCTCAGTAAAAGCTATGCTCGTGATAAACTCTCCCAAAAGACACTTGGAGTTTGCTTTATCAAATAAATTGGTACTGGATACACAAATTTCAAACATATAGAGTGAAGGAGAACATTTAAGATGATTTGATATTTTGGGGTCTTATTTGAATAAACATGGAAAAGAGACAACCATAATCAAAGGTTATGAAGTAAAAGTATTTAGTTTCTAATTCAAAATCAATTCTTTTACACTACAAAACAAGAATAATTTTGCTAAAATAGATAATAACATAAAACTTACAAGGCAAGTTTGACCTGTTAGAAATGTGCCTAGTTGTCAATTCCCAGTTAAATGCACAAGTTTCCTTGTTGATATAAACTGAAGACAAAATGTCCAAGTCCATATAAAAATGCTAGAAAAATTTGAAAGTATAACCCAAGTGTAAATCAAACCAGTTGGGATGGATGAGAAGGTTCTGGTCTGAGTAATAAAATAAAACTATTCTATTATGACTTTAAAGCTCCTGAAAGCAATAGAGAGTCTTGAAGTCGATCTCAGAGCACAACTCTGTGAGGTGTTATCTCTGCGAAAGAAAAAGCACTTATCAAAAATTCCTTTAAAGGTTAGAGCTTTTTTCAGCTATAGTTCACAAAGAGCTGAAGTATTAAAGTGCCACAGTGATACCAGAAAAAGCCCCTCCATCAGCTTCATTCAGTATAAATTCTCACCTAAAAAAGAAGTAGTTTTATCGAACAATACAAAAAGAGGATGGGTAGAAGTGATGTAATTACACCTTCCCTTCTCTTGGTTATTATCAGGAGCAAAAGACTAGTAAACGTCACAATAAGGCGAGCACTATCCATTTGCTGTAAATTTCAATTGTCTGAAAATCTGAGTAAGACTCTTGTCCTTAGTAATCTAAATTGAAGACCGATTATATTCAGATACTAAAAAGTAGAACTAAATGTGGTTCTTAATACCTAATGGTAACAAGAAATTAATATCTGATATTTGTAAAATACATTTAGCTGTTACTACTCCGTAGGTCATCTGTGTGCAACACTTAGTTGTAGAGGGACAGAACAGCTATTTTGAACCTCCGGTGAATTAGGTTGCTTTATCCAGATGGTATATGTGAGGAGAACATGGCAGCCAGCAAAATGACCTTTCTATGAGATAGTAAAGAGAAGAGAGCCTAGACGCGATAGAATTGAGATTTCATCTTCATAGAGGCTTGGAAGTGATAAAAATACCTGATCTCTCTCATGACTTTGAGACAAATGAAACAGCGGCCCCAAAGACAAAAGAATGTTGCAGTTTTTACACCAGAAACATGCATAGATAAGCCTACCAGCTCCCAGTGGAATGGTACAAGTCCTGGAGGATCCTGGGCTCCACACTGAATCAGTGCTACTAACAAAATAACGGGCGTGGGTCATGGGTGTAGAGAAAGGTGTTACACGGAGCAAATGTAGGCATTTGGGACTGAAATGAGACCTGAGATCTTTTTGGTCCCCAGTGGAGACAGCACTGCAGAGCACCTCTGAAGTACAGTGCTTCTGTTAGGCAGCTCCTTGTTCCTTCGTCTGGCAGATATATAGAAGACATTTCGTAGCACATGTTCGTGGTTGTGACTGTTGACACAATCCTGATACTTTGAAACAGACACACAGATCAAAAACATTCTCCTTGATGAAGCAAATCTCACAGCAGATATGTGGAAAGACGCAGACGTAACTCCAAAATCACAACCAAGTCAGATTTTCTATCTAAATCCATATTTAAAAGGCTCTAAAAGAGGAAGGATATTTACCTTTTAAGTGGAAGATGTGAAAAATGTGAGCCACATCAAAACTGTGGAACTGCTACATGGTACCTGGATATACACTGACAGCACATCAGGAGGAGACCTGAATGTGCATCGTGTCATACAGCATTCTTCCCTCTTCTCCGCTGCTTCCTCTTTCCATTGGATGAAAATGTGGGTATGTGACTAGAAAGGGATTTACTGAGCACTCTGGCTGTTCATGAGAGCAGGTTTATAGGGACACAACATGAATCATACACAGCCGAAATGCTGCCACTGCTCATGTGGAACAGGTTGATATTTCAGAGGTACTTCCATTAAGAAAAATACGTAATAGCATATTATAGTAAAGGTGGAAATAACTGGTCCAAAGTAGACTACTGTTTCTACCTGATTAACATAAATTCCTACAGCCTAACCAGGATCAAAGTTTAATCTTTTCAGAGCTTGTCTTGTATACACACATCTGCTGCACTTGACATTTTAACAACACCTGTTTTCACTTATCTGATGTCTCTATTTCATTCTGCTAATGCTGAGAATATGTTCTTGTGTGCACATGGAATTTTATCTTTCTGACTTCCCAAGTCAGTGTGGACATCTGGTGTTCATGATTATTTACTCTGCCTGCTGATTTTGAGGAAGGAAGGTGTTACTGTTCAGAAAAGGAAGTTAAGGTATATTAAAGTTTTAACCCCTTTGTTATAGGAGGCAGGTGGTTGTCCAGAGTCATATTTTTGTAGAGTCAACCTTGAATCTTCCTTTTAAGCAAGGATTGCTCGTAGTGAGTTAGACAGGAGAGTATATGTCCTTAGCATTCCAGTAGGAAAACAAAAAGAGGGCTCAGAAAGGCAGGCAGGATTTGAGGCTTACATGTCTCATTAGCTTTCTTCAGTGAGGCCAGACTCATCTTTGATTCTCTGAGATAAAGGCAGGCAATAAATTCTTAGGGATAGTTTCTCTGGCCTAGATGTAAAATAAGTTAAAGCATTTATTTTAAGTTCTGATTTTAAATGTTAACAGTCTCTGCTAATAACTTAGGACAATTTCTATCAGTGTTGTTGATGCAATGCTGATATAAACAGAACAGGGTCAGAAGAGAAGTTTTTCTTGGCACTAGGAAAATAGGGAAGTATTTATTATACGAGTAGAAATGGCTTGAGTTTCTATATTTATTTTCTATATTTATTGCAAACAATTCTACTACTAAGAGTAGCTGTTATTTAAAGGATTGTGTCAGGATAAAGCTGTCCGCATACAAGAGGAAAGAGAATCTTGGCAGCCCTGAGCATAAATTTATCCTCTCTCCAAACAGCATTAACTTGTACAACCATTTTCCCACAAACTGCAAAATACTACCTTGTAAGAAATGCCAGTGGAGATCTACAACACTCACATATACAGATACACAAAAAAACCCCACTTGTGCAGTAGAAAATGATACTAATCTTTATCAAACTGCATAGCAAATGCACTGAGTCAGCAAGAACCATTTAATCACAGTATTTTAACGAAACAAAAGAATATTAGATTTGGCACAAGGGGAAAAGAAATTCTCTTGTTACTTGGATAACCAGCTGACTGGGCATATTCTGGTGACTGGGAGAACCCAAAGGCTCATCTCTCAACTCAAAAGCAGGTTTAACAATACAATTTCAGTCTATACAGCCAAATTATCTCTCCCTCCCAAAGAGAACTGTCTCATCTTCATTACCTATTGGGAACACTCCAAGCCCTCTGCAGTCTTCTGATCTGATCATTAGTGTAGCTGCAGTTATTGTCTTACAGTGCAGTTTTTGTTGACAATGGTGTGAGGCAAGAATTGTGTCAGGAAATGGGATAACTATGAAGTGCAGTGGATTATTGTAGACCAGTGCTACAGGCTGTGTGTGAAGCCATTTGGTGATCATACTTAACTTGCTAGTACAGATTATGATCCTGGGTTTGTATGTGGTTAGTGAACAAGCAGTGCCTAGACCATCTTACAGCCATATTTTGCTACATCTGAGTGGTGTTAGCCCTACTTTGACTGGGCATGTTTGTCTAGCTGACCTCTAGAAGTGTTCTCCGTCTAACGCAGTTCTGTGATGCCTCTGAAAGTAGTAGAAATTTCCTCTCACTCTCAGGGTTGAGAGATTAAGTTATATTCACTTAGGAATATTGGCATTAAACAAAGAAGAACTTTGCTGATCTATGATATCATTCATGGCACGAAAACATGCCATGAAATAGATTCTTCAAAATTTACTGCTCTGCAAGATAAAGAGGTATGTAAAGATGAAGTGCTGTCAGACCTGCAGCACTTACAGTAGTGTCCTAGTGGTTTTTAGAACTTTTGTTCCCGAGAGTGAATTTTATGACAGGTTGTGAAGAACACATTTCAGAACATTACACTTTAATTATGCTTCCTGTCTTGATACAATGTAAGCTGTTTTTTTTACAGCCCTCCAACTGTATAATAGTGAAAGAATTAGAAGAAAGGTTAAGTAATAGTTCATGTGACTACACTGTGGTAAATACAAATAGTTTAGGTGATTTGCTTTTGAATATTTACTTTTTTTTTTCATTCAGATGGCCTGGTGAGCAAGAGCAACAGATCTCTTTATTTCTTTTCATTACACTACATAGGTAGCAGTCTTAACTTCAAGACACAAGTTTTCTTGAATGGGCTTAATTTTATATAGTATAAATATTTTAAAGTTAGCTGTCTAAATCTGGGATAATTTCCTTAGATTTCCTTTGCTGTAAAAAAATGACTATTTGCCATCTTCAGAGTGGCACATTTCACCCTAAAACAGATATCTCTCTCATCATGTTGTAGAAGGGAGAAATTGTGACACAAGGCCAAGGTACAGAATTCTTTAATAACTCAAGGACTTAGGGTTTACGTACACAGAGCAGTTGAAAGAGAATGTTCAAGTGGTTAAAAGAGCACAGTCATATATTTTAAAATACCCTACTGCCTGTGTTTAACTGCTTTATTTCATGCTTTGTTTATAAATATATTAGACAAGGAATGCAGGAACTGCTCTGTAGAATCAAACCAAAAATAAGCACGTTTTGGCATCCTGTCCTTGGAAGAAACACCAGTACTTAGGAAATGTAAGAAGCACTGGGTGATCCACCTTTTAATCAACTCCTAATTTCTGGTAATTAGCCATTTAAAATCTTCCCATAAAAATTACACCTGAAGTGTTGTATTTTATATTCACTACGCCTGAGAGACGTATTAAAGCCATTTTCTGAATGCATTTCCACCTTCGACCTCCAAAATGACTGTTACAAAGAACTCAACACTGCATTCAACACAGTGCTCTGTGAGGAAAACAGAGCTTGTTTACTGTATATCTGATGAACTTTGGATGACAATCCATAATTATAATGTTAAAATAAAGATAATATGCTTCATAACAAGATTTGTCATTTCTTTTTCAAAATTATACAGATCTTGATGCTATTTTTCCTCCGTCATACCTTGTTAGACTCCATTGCATTTTATGTGGGTGAGATAACATATGTCTAATTGTTCTTTGCTGTAACACTTTTTCTAGTTCTGCCACAGTCTGGTTTTAAATCACAGATAATATTTTTAATGTAACATTCCAGATTGCAGTTATTTATTCAAGTCATCTATGCATATCATACTTTCTCAGAGACCTGTCCATATTGACTGGAGGCTTTTCTCTGTATTTACAAATTAGAGATTACCACTCTAACTAAGTTTTGTAGGTATTTTTGTTTTCCTTTTTTGTGCATTATTCTATGCTTACAAATTTTACATTGCATATATTATTTCATCCTTGAGTCACTGACTATGGAGAAACCCTCTTGAGCTCCTTACAGACACTTTTGATTTTGACAATGTAGAGTAATTTTGAATTATTTGAAAACATCATTGCTTTGTTATTTATCATGTTTCCAAATATTTAAGCATATATGGAGCAGCCAATGCCCAAATTTAAGAAATTCAAGTGAGAGCTTGTTGAAAGCCTTTTGAAAATAGAACTATAATTAGATCATACTTGTCCACCTCCTCAGTGACACTTTGGAAAAGCAGATAGATTTGTAAGGCATGTTTTTCCTTTGCAAAGCCCATATTAACTCCTTATCAATATTCTTTATCTATCCTGTGTTTACTAGTTCCTTTCTTTGCACAGGCTTTACCAGTTAGATTGATACATATCAGTCAAATCCTTCGTTTTCACCATTTTAGGTATTTTGTCATATTTCTCTCCTTCCATTCCTCTACCTATTGATTTAAGAAATAGGTTACACATGGTAGTAAAGATCCACATACCTTCATATGAGAGTTCTTTACAAGTTTGTTGAAAATGATTTAGTTTTATTCAGTTCACTGTACTTGCTCATTTAGTTTTTTTTTTTAAATCTCACTTAGGAAAGATTCAGTTGGAAGTACTTCCTCAAATTCATGTTGTAAAATTAAGACCTGATATAAGAACCTTCTGGATTACCTTTGACTTGAGCACAATTCTAGAAATTCACTTATTTATTCTGCAGTTTTCTAGTGCGAACTTATTGTATGAGTGTTCCTCATATTCTCCCATTGTCTGCTGATATCTTTCATTCCCAGAAGCCCTCTCTTTTTGATATGTTTGAAAAGATTTTATTTTGAGCCTGTACAGCTTTAAAATGTAGCTTCTTGACCTGACGTTATGGGTTTAAATCTGAATTTCCAGGTTTATGCCCTTTTGCATCTTTCATGGATGCAACTTGTGGTTTTTTGAGGCCTATTTCCCCCATGAAAAAAGTCCATTTTAAGACTCATATATTCTTCCATTTCAATTTCATAATAATTATCTTTCTCACATATATGTAGCTCCCCTTTTCAGTGAAATTTGTCAATCTTTCTCTTCCTAGAAGATACAGAACTAAAATATATTTTGATGACTGTGTCCACCAAATAGCAGCTTGAAAGTTAATCTAAAAAGTGGCCAGTGAATTTCCAGAATGCTCTCTAGAATACTACCCCTCATCCCACCAAGCTGTCTGGTTGCAACTTCCAAAGTGTTTCGCAGTTCCTTTTCTACATATGGTTTTCTTTTAGGAGAAACCTGAACATATGGAGAAAGAGGAAGGGAAAGGAAGGTGAAAAGATATGGGAAGTTTTCTGAGATCTTACTGTACAAGTGAAGCTTGAAAGATATGTTTTTAACTAAAGCTAGTGTGATACTCAACACTAGAGCAGGAGTTGCCTTTTTATCTTGTGGTGTGTCTGAGCCTCCAAGAGAAGGTAAATTATACTGCATGAAAATGTAACACCCACAGCTTGACTTGAATTTTACCCGGTATACACAGGAGTTTTTTAAAACTCTAATTATCTTCGTGCTTCAGTCTTAACAGCTCCCTGATTTGTCTTTGTATATCATACTTCATGCCTATAATAGTAAGTTTGAAATCAAAAAATCCCCAGCATACAGTTATCTGGAGGTTTCTATTTCTTGAATAATGTGTAGTAAGTTCTAATTCAACCCAGTTCTTTGTGTGTATGAGACCGTTTCAGAAGTACCAATATCCCAGCAGAGTTCTTATCGATATCTCAGAACACATACTACGGAAGGAATTCTTGAGACCTATGAACTAATCTGAACAACCCAGTATTGTCTTCCTCAAGTTGTTCTTACTAGCATCAAAGACAACAGACAATACATGGGAAAGCAGAACTGCTTAAGACATTCAGTGCATTTGCTACTATTATTACTGTTAACATTAAAATATTTATTCAATCAATCAAATGAAAACCTCATATTTTTCATTGTAGTCATTAGGTCAGTCTATCAGGATCCTGTAGGAAAACACACATATTCTCTTTTTCAGTGAAAGACACTTGGAATTTCAAACCTTCTATTTTAGCGCACTAATTCTCTTCCATTATTTCTCTGACATCAGCAAGCTGTGACTTCATTTTATTTATTTTTTAATATGTTACAGAGCACACATTTTTATTATTGTTATAAAACCTCAGAAATATTAATCTAGAACCTATGGTGCAGATACACAGTAAGTTCCCGCTTTCTTGAACTTAATATTCAGTTCCATATTTTCTTCAGGTGACAGTGCTGGGTTCTTTTCCCTTTGGGTGCCTATTATTTCTTTGCTGTTCTATTTTGTCAACTTTTTTTGGTGTTTGCCTTGTTGTCTTTCCATTTTTGATTCCGTATGAAATAACATTTACTCTCTTCTCCATCAGAACCATTTGAGAAAATGCAGATCATGGAGCATGTCAAGAATCATTAAAAAGGCAGATTTCATTACCTTTTAAAAAACCCCCAATTATCTAAAATATTTTCAGATTTATTTTTTAATAAAGATATAGATTCATTTTCAAAACAATCATTTTGCTGAAAGTGTGCAGCTAATCCTTTTCTAGGACATTTAAAACAAAATATTCACTGATAAGAAGAGAAGTGGAGTTAAAAAATTATATTACAGTGGCTGTCCATGACCTTACTATGTTAGGTATTAAACTGTGATCCAAGATAGTAAAAAGGCCATAAAGGCCCTACAAAGCAAGACAGTGGTGCCAAGTGAGTCAAACAACATGAGATTAAACATGTAACTGGTTTTGCTTGTGTTCTAGAATAAGAGAAACACAGAATCATTAAGGTTGGAAAAAAACTGCAAAATCATTGAGTCTGTTTTTTAACAAACATCACTTTGCCAGCTAAACCACAGCCCTAAGTGCCACATTCAGTTGTTTCTTGAATACTTCCAGGGATGGTGACTCCACCACCTCCCTGGGGAGGGCATTCTAATACTTAAACAACCTTCCAGTGAAGAAATTCTTCCTGATGTCCAACCTGAATCACCCCTGGAAAAGCTTAAGGCCATTTCCTTTTGTTCACCAGGTGCCTGATCTGTTAAACTTAACACATGTAAATTACTTGAAACAGATGTTTCTGCTGTTCAGCAAGTATAAATAGTCAGTGTTTTTCTGACACCAGAAGAGAAATGAGTCTGAGAGAAAATTTTGATATGGATAATGTGAATTTTGATAAATATGGTTTGGGATCACTCCATGCATGAGAAGCAGTGTGAGAAAAAAGTTTTCCAACAGTGTTAAGTAATATTTTTTTATGTTATAGTAAATTTGGCATAAAAATAAATGGAATGTCATTCTTAATAAGAAATTCAGCCCATTTCCAGTTACTAATTTCTGTAATAGTTTTCTAATTGTGCTAAGGAAAAAGCAATATATGAGGCTTGCTTTTCAAAGGGATGATAATGTTATATGACATATTTGCTGTAGTATCCCCTACAATATTATGTGAGTACAAAGGGAAGAGAAATAATACATATGTTTACAAGTGGAAGCTGGTCCAGCGGAGCTATAACAAGCAGAGAAATTTGGTAACAATTCTACTATGGCTAAAGTTCAAAACTTTAAGCATTCCTTAAAACAGGTAAAGATTTTTTTCTTTCTCAGGACTGAGTACAGATTCAAGTCTCAGAAGTATCATTTTTTTCCAAAATGGAGATTGGAAGGAAATATATAAATTACATTTTCTTCAGATTCATAGAATACAGTTTAATCCTTAATCTACTATTTACACATAAATGAGTAATAAAAGAAAATTATATCATGATTTGGAAATCATGATAATATTGACTACTCATCTCTGTTCCCTTATATACACAGCACACAGTAAATATTTGAGATAGATATTAAGATTGAAATGTCAGTGGAAAATATTGTGAGGTAGGCATTGCTTCCAGCTCTGTCTTCCATCCACCAGACCGTGATCCTTCAATTCTTTTTTTTCACTCCTCAGGAGAACAGTGGCTGCTGCGAAGGCTCCCAGAAAAAGTTTTGGGAGACAAGACAATCAGTAGGACCTACTATAGCAGATTAATGAGAGAGCAAGGAGAGGAAAGACCACCTGTTTCTCACAGTAATACAGTGACAGGAAAGAAAGACATTTAAGTCAAGGAATAATAGCAGTACAGTAAGTACAGTCTCACTATCCAAAGAAGCATCCAATTACTTGAGGCTGAAGTGACACGTCAGTCTCACATATTTTCCAGAAGCTTCATCTCTTGGTCTCTGATTGACCTCATTTATCTTCTTTTATAGGATCATATGATCACCAGATTGCTCAGGCTGGAAAGGACTTCATGATGACCCTAGTTCAACCTCTTGCTCAGCACAGTCAGATTTGAGGCGATACCCAATTTCTCAGGGCTTTGTCCAGTTTGAGTTTGGTTGGAGGACACAGTATCCAAGGTTGAAGCCTAAGCAGACTCCCTATATAGCCTGAAATCTCTCTGACTTTGCCCAGCCCTCCTCTTTCTCCCTGAATTCACTGTGGCAGCATGAAAAAAATTCATTTTTCTCTATGGGGTTCAGAAACGACATCATGTGTGTAGCTAGGTAAGTCACAACTGTGTTTTGTAATGTTAGAGATAGAAAAAAGGTGACTATCGCATTGTGTCAATTCACATTTGCAAAGTTGAAGACAGTGTTTTTTTCAGCCAGTTTTAAACATCTTTATATGCGTTTGTTATCTAAGTTCTCTTTATGAGCAGAGCACACATCATCTCTCATTCATGTACTGTAGATGATTAAAATGGGTCAGTCTAATCGTCATAGAACTCCATTGAGTATATTTTCCAGTTGATATTTTGCTTGAAATTTGCTATGAAACTTAGCACAAGTTATTTCATGTTTAACTAAAATTTGTGGCCATTGCTTAGTACGGTTTATAGAAACGAACTTCATTAATGTTGCAGACCCACTACTCAGTTGCACCTCAACGAAATTTTCCCATGATAGGGAGGTCAAGGCTACTCCTCTTTTGCCAGTCACATTTGTTTCAATATGTTTGCTGGTGAGGTCACTTCTGATACCATCCAGCTCTATATTAGATATATGTATATATCCATGATAACTGAAAAGTCATGGCAGTCAGAGGAAGTCCCGGCTGACTGGTAAAAGGGAGACATAGTAACCATCCCTAAAAAGTGAAGAAAGAAATACCCTGGGAACTACTGACCTGTCAACCTCACCTCTGTGCCAGGAAACAGGTCCTCCTACAAGCTCTGTAAGGCACGTGGAGGACAGGGAGATGATTTGAGAGAGCCAGCACAGCTTCACCAAGGGAAAATCCTGCCTGACCCATCTAGTGACTTTCTAGGATGAAGTAACTGCATCAGTGGATAAGGGAAGAGCTCCAGATGTCATTTATCTGGACTTCTGTCAAGCCTTTTACATGGTCTCCAACATCCTTCTCTCCAAGTTGAAGAGTGATGGTTTCAATAGGTGGACTGTTAGATGGATGAGGAATCGGTTGGACAATCATATCCAGAGGGCAGTGGTAAATGGCTCAGAGTCCTGATGGGCTGAGCGTCTTCATCATCACTGATGACTGGTATCCATCGGGCATCTGTATTGGGAGCAGTGTTATTTAATATCCTCATCAATGGCATAAATGGAGAAATCGAGTGCACCCTCAGCAAATTTGCAGATGTCACCAAGCTGAGTGGTGCTGTTGACACACCTGAAGGATGTGATGCTGTTCAGAGGCACCTGGACAGGCTCAAGAAGTGGGCCCATGGGAATCTCATGAGATTTAACAAGACCAAGTGCAAGGTGCTGCACCTGGGTCAGGGCAACCCCTGGCATGAACACAGGATGGGGGATGAACAGATCAAGAGCAGCCCTGCCCAGAAGGACTTGGGGATGCTGGTGGAAGAGAGGCTGGACGTTATCTGGCAACGTGGGCTTGTGGCCCAGAAAGCCAAATGTATCCTGGGCTGCACCAAAAGCAGTGCAGCCAGCAGGTCAGGGAAGGTGACACTGCCCCTCTACTCTGCTCTGCTAAGACCCCACTTGTAGGGCTGCATCCACCTCTGGGGTCTCCAGCACAGGAAAGACATGGACCTGTTGGAGCACATCTGGAGGAGGGACATCAAGATGATCCTATGAGGAAAGGCTGAGAAAATTGGGACTGTTCAGCCTGGAGAAGAGAAGGTTTTGGGGTGACTGAATTGTGTCTTTCCAGCACCTGAAGGGAGCCTACAGGAAAGGTGGGGCGAGACTGTTTACAAGAGCAGGTAAGGACAAATGGGTTCAAAGGGGGAATTAGTTTGAATTGAAAGAGAGTAGGTTTAGATTATATGCGAGGAAAAATTTCTGTGCTGTGAGGCACTAGAACAGGTTGCCCAGAGAAATGGGCAGCCCCATCCTTGGAATTGTTCAAGGCCAGGCTAGATGGTGCTGTAAGAAACCTGGTCTAGTTGAAGGTGTCTCTGTCCATGTCAGGGGAGTTGGAACTAGATGATCTTCAAGATCCTGTTCCAACTCAAACCATCCTATGATTCTATGATATGAAAGTTGCAAGACTGTTATGGCACAGAAAAAATTGAAACATGTCAGTTATTAAGTTTTTTGAGTGTATTGAAGAATGAACTACTGTTCTTGGGAAGAATCTGATGTTGTTTTGCATTTAAACAGGTATATCTATTACTTCTTATACGGAGATTTTGATGAAGTAGGGAATGTATTCTTAGTTTATTGATTAAGAGTAGCTGGTTGATTTCCACCTGACATTTATTCTGATTTATCTATTAAATGTGTTTAGCTGATCAGAAAGAAATGACAATTCTGACACTATTGCTTTGTGGTTAAAATCTAATATGCTGTTACTATTTTGCCAAATTCCTCTTTTGTTTCCCAAGTGCTCATTCAATTGAAAAAGTCTGTGAAGCGAATTTTTGAAAATATTTTTCATCTAATATTTCAACATTGTATTGCAGTGCAATTTGCCTATTAAAATAATTTATATGTCAAGAGAGTATTGTCATTTTAGCAAGTGATTGATAATAGCTTGTAGACAGCTTTGAGATTAGTGAAGACGAAGACAGTTAAATTGTCAACTGGCCACGACACAAACTTCAAATTAAGCAAGTACTCTGGAAATATTAAAGTATTTTAGCTAAATTAGTGATAGGAAGAATATAATACGATGCTAGTTTAATCTATTGGGAATTTGTTCATTTGTTCAGAAGAATGATTTGAGCCCAAGTTGTAAAGACAGCATCATAGTCGTGAAGGCGGGGAAAATGCTTCACAGGATGGGTGAGTCATCTTGTGACTCATGGTTTTTGCGACCTTTCGAGACATGTCTGCCTGAATGGTACTTTATAGATGATGCACACCTTGCATGTGAAAAATGGGCCTTTGAATCTCGATTACACCAGTTAACAGAAAAGCAAATGCTTTGATATCTCAGATCTCCTTAATAAAAGGTTGCATAACCCTCCCCCCACCGCAAAAAATATCCGAAACCAACCCCCAAAACAACCAAACAGAAACCAAAAACAAACCCAAACCCTTACCACTGATAATTTTAAATTTCTGAAATCTGGGGTTTGGACCATATATTTCCTGTTCTAAACATCTGCATTTACTGTAATTTAATTCCTCTGAGCTAGGAACTTGACACTTCTTTTCACCTGGTAAATTTAAAAAATCCAGAAACTCCTTTATCTCCTCAAGTTTCTCCTGTCTTTTCTTAAGAACTCTTAGTTTGACATACTTTACTATGTTGAAATTAATATGATTTAAACATTTTGTCCCACAGGTGGGGCAGAATAAGAAATATACATAAGCAATCAGTTAGCTAGTAAATTGTAACTACAATTAAGCTGCCCTGACTCAATCATTAATTCATATCCTTATGCACTGAGGCCAGTAACTGGCAATTCTGAAATTAAATGGGTGTCTTTAACATATTCAGTCCTTAAACACTTTCAATCTCTACCTAAAATGTAAAAGATAAGAATCAAACAAAAGTGTGACTCTACAAATATGGCCAAATATACATTTACTGAAAATATAAGAAAGTGCGTATTCATTGAGGTTCAGTAAGGACATAGCATTACTTTGTTGCTTTTCTTTTCAGAAATTGAGTGACAATTCCCCTGAGGAAAACAAGGTAGTTCAAAATAGCATTTAACAAGCTAGTAAATAAACAGAACTACTGCCTTGCTTCATGTGGAAATTAGCCTATTAGATATGCAGGCAACATGATTTCCATGGTTACAAATGACCTGCTAATCTCTTAAATTATCCAGTCATCACGAACAACAAGCCTACTAAATAATTATACTAAAATGCAAGAAGTGATTCCAACAGTATTTTCAAAGTGAAGTTCTGTCAGAGAGAGAAGTTTTTTACCTGGTAAAAAAGTTGCCCCACTATTTCAATGTAGGCTCAACAATGGCTTTCTTTGAAACCATTTACCTCCAACATTTTATTTTAAATAACAGTATTTTATCCATCGTGATAATATAGTAGGTAAGAAGAACAGCAACGATTGGGCAGGGTGGGAGGTCTCTTTTATTTGAGAAAAAAGTGAAAACTCGTTTAATATAGATTTGAATGTTGCTTGTTGTAAGGACACAATGTATGTTAGCCTGATGCATCTCTATTTCTGGTGTTTTGTACAGCTAACAGCCACAATTTTCCAAGAAGTAAATTAATTCTGTTTGCTTACATTGAGTTCAGTTTGTCTAACTGAAGAGAAACAAACAAAAAATCAGTGGCATTTGAATGATCATTCTTCATCACCTATACACTAGAGATATATCTTCAGAAGTTTGCTCAGAATTTTCTAAATCTAATGTAAATCTAAAACTGTTCTGAAGTGGCAACACGAAAAGCTCTTAATGGTCTCTTACATGAGACAGATATATGTATGCAATGACTGCTATGGAATACATATTTCATCATCATCATCAGTTTTAATGAAGTGGTAAGTCTGCTTTGCTATCTTGACCTAAAGACAGCACAAAACCATTTGGCTAACGACTTATTCTCCATATACTACTTTTCATTGTAATTAATCCCAAATGCTTATCAAGGTCAGTCCTCCCTTAATGTCTCTACTGTAAAACACTGCAACTTCATTAACCTCACTTTTCCTCTTTTTTGGATCCTTAATCAGCAAACAGTTGCACGCTTGAGTTATTTTATAAGCAAACTTCCATAACTTTACAAAAGAACGTAATATTTAATGTTTTTAAAGCCTCAGCACCTCCTAATCTTTGATGTATGAGAAATATTGCTTTCATTTAAGGATACTGATGTGGCCACAAACTAAGTTTGTATCCTTTACAAATTAAAAGAGATGGTTTGGTTCCCCAGTAAACTTAAGCTCCAAATTTGAAGGGAAGTCAAAGAAAGATGAAATATTTTACAATGTGAAGTCCCTGGGGTCTGACTGGAGTCCTGGATAGAAGTAATAGTATCCATTTTAAGTGGATAAAGCTGATTTCACTGTGATTTAAGATAATTACGAGATTCTATTGTGACTTGATTGTCTAGACTTCATTTGAATTTCTTTGATTTGCCCTATTTAAGATCTGAGTTATATTTTTAATCAATACCAGAAATATGAGAACTAAAGTCTTTATCTCACTTTTTATCACATGATCTTTCTTTTTGCCAGCCTTCATATTTTTCCCCTTTTCAATTTGCCCTTTTAACATACTTTAAGAGAAAGTACTCTCTTTCCGAATTTTACTTGGAAAATACTACCTTCTATGGGAAATTTTTCACTGTGTTCTAGTGAAAATTTGCTCTTGCTTTTTTTTTCCAAAGCAGAATCACTTTTCCCCAAGATGTTATTCTAGCAGTTTAGCCTTTCAGTGCTGTTTTTGACATAATTTTCCTTTTCCCTCACTCCTAGGAACTTTTATCAACCATGATTTTCTGTGCATTCACCAAAATGAGGGGGAAAAAACCCTGAAAAAATAGCATCACATGGCTGCTGTTCTAGTTGTCTAAGCCACCACTGACTAACTGATCCAAAGTTTGCAATGTGGTGATTCTGTATGCTGCCTAACACAATGCTACTCTATCTTTCAGAGAAGCCTACATCAATAACTCTGGCAAGGCTGAAAATTACATGTGTTTGTATTTCTCTGGACTCATCCAAAAGACTTACTATACTTATGAAACTTATTGCCTGTATTTCAGATATTTAAATAGACTTTAAAATAGGTTAGATATATGGCATGTTTGTTTACCCTTTGTCCTGAGTCCATATTTCCCACTTTTTCCTACTTAACACAGGAAAGGAGATAAATACTCATTTTACATCTCTAACTGTATTACCTATAATATCCATATTTGCTATATAATTTATCTTACTTGCCATATATTCTTCTTCTTCTCCATCATGCAGTTTGAGAGAGGTAATATTTTAATTGTTTCAACTTAAGCTCTACTCATTTTATCTTTGTATAATGCCCAAGTACTTAACGCACACATTCTCTATTTCTGTTTCTCCTTCCTATTCAGTGATCTGAACTATTCAACTACATTACTGGAAAATCTTGACTTTCACAGTTCTTGGAGTAATGAAGGAAGCTGCTGTTTGATTTTGTAAAAGGAATGCTTTTACTCATCATAAGGTCTGTTTCCGAGAAAGCTATGTCTGATATTTTTAGAACTTAGAGATCTGCTATCTTTCAGCTAGCAACTATGGCTTCAAACAACTTTTTTTCTTTCCTAAGGGACATATTTATTTACTGGGGGGTTTTTTATGCCAAAGACTGGGAAAACCACATTTTTATGCCTAACTTCTATAGTAGATCTAATCATAAACAAGGTCACATCTGACTCAGACCCAGAAATAACATTCTAAAGCTTTCACACAATATTTCAGCAGGGGTTTGCCACTCTAAAATCTGGCTCTGTAATATGTTTCATCTAATCAGTCATCTTCGTTTTGACCAACAGTAAGAACACAGCTCTGATTATTTTACATTTCAGTTATAATGAGGATACATAAACCAGTTTTACAACATGCCTGAAAGGAAGAAGTAGGGGCTCAATCACTCTTAATGGACTTTTTACCCAAAGTAATTTGATTTTGGTTTGTTTGGTCTCAATCAAAATCCAATTATACACTGTACACAGTAAGACTACAGCTGTTTGAATTATATATGCTTTTAATGTAAAGAAAAAATGTCTAGAACGTGAGGTTCATTGAACTTTCCCTCTGAAGACTGCCTAAGAATTACTGAGAGAGGAGGATGGAAGTCAGAGTTTTAACACTTCCATTGAAGCAAAAAGTTGTTTATCACTCTGTTCACTTCTAGATGTGAACAAATACTACAACAAAGACACATTCACTTGTCTATGAAAGAGAAAGAAACTTTATTCTAATTAAAAGTTGGCTAGACTGCTTCCTACTTAAGGAGTAAGAAAATAAATCTGGGGCATAAAATGTCAAGCTAGTCCATATCTTTTGAAAGACTTCAGAAGACAGATTGACTATTAAACCAAATATAGTCCATGAAAAGAAAGAAAATACACTGTCTGATTGCTGTATAATTTATTAAGATAGAGCAAGTCTGATGAATGTCATAAAGACAGACCTTCTGACACAACCTTAGGATCTTTCTAAAGATTTATCACTGAGTTGTCTATTTTAGATACTAACTGTCAATACTTGCATATTTCCTGTAAGAAGAAGGTAAATGCTTGAAGAAGGCATAATTTACAGACATAGAAAAACAACAAAATATTCGATCAATTCTATTTTGAAAATTAAGAAAATATGGACTGGATGAACAGATAATTGGATGGGTTAAATGTTGATTAGATGAGAAGGCTGAAAGGGTAGCAGTTGTTTGCTCAATATTTGGTTGGCAGCCAATAACTGCCCCAGGGTCGACACTGGACTGATATTATTCAATTCTCATCTGGAATATGAAGCGGACTGCATCCTCAGCACCTTTTCCAATGGTAGTAAATTAGGATAAAAAATTCTAGTGCCAAGTTATAGAATTCAGTCCATTGGGATCATGATACAGAGTGTAACTGGAGCCAGCAGAAAATGTGAGAAGTTCAGTAATAAGAGATGCAAAATTCTGCAGATGAAGTGATAAAAGAATAAGAATCCCATGAATCTGTACAGCTGGGAAACAACTGACTGAATAACAGGCATGCTGAGAAAGACCTGGATTATTCACATTAACTACCAGTGCTCTGCCCTCATGAGCATGCCAAAATCATAGTGGGTTGAAAGATCAAGAGTGTGGTCAGCAGACAGAGGTAAGTTAAGGTCTTCCTATTCAGCACTGCTGAGTCCACAAGTTTGTGCATCACAACTAGTATTAGGACTCCAATTTAGTTTACTCATTTTCAAGCAGGTCAGGCTGGAAATAAGCTTTTTCTACTGTGAATTTTCTTTTCTTTTTTTTCTCTGTTTTTCTTCATTTTATCCTGTTTTTCAAATCTGCGTGGACTAAAGATTAACCAGTCCTGCTTGCCCAGGAGTAAGTACTACTCATCATCCTCAAAACAGAGAAAGCTTTCAGACTGTGTAGGTCAACACGCTACCAAGCCCTCATATGAGGTTCACCCTACACCCAGACTTCCTTCTGACAAACAAAGTGCAGAACACTTAATCTATTGGTTTATATATGTCATCAGGACTCTTCAGGCCTGCGTGAAATGGACATAACATGGGCTAATGATGAGATTTTAAAATGTATCTGCTGTTTGAACTTCATTCCTTCCCACACGTTTTTCACAAAATACATATGTGTATCTATTTATATAAATCTTTATCTACTTTACATACTATATTTTTATATATTATACATTTTATTATTTCCTTTATAAATTCATTATATATTTAATATATTATATTTATAGATTTATTTATACTTATAATATTTATATATTATTTATATATATATTTATATATCTTTAATTACTTTAGTGCACTTTTCCAGAGAACACACGAAGGTTTTCAACTGAGAATTACTATCAGGTGAATAATAATGCTTGATGCTAAAGCCTTCTACTTACCAGCAAAATAGCTGGTTCCAAAAGTTCTATATAAGTTTATCTATCAAAGCATCAAAGAAAGAAGTAAGAAGTTGTGACTAGCTTTTTACAAATCTGTGTTTGGCAAGAAAGGTGAAAGCAGATACTACAAAACTAGTGACTTATTCAGTGTCAAAATTTGCACTTTTCCTGGAGCTCAGAACTTTTTAACATATTTGTAAATCAGCAAGTACTGACCAGGTGAAAACAGCTCTATTCATTTTTTTCCTCAGTGTATTTTTAGCAGCAGCAAATGCTGCAATCCCATCAAGCCTCCAAAGGGTAGAGGCAGTCTCACACAGAAAAGGTAAGAAATGCGGAATTATCCAGGTTTCATCCTCCTCCGTCTTTCTTAGATATTCTTTGACTGCAGTCATACAGTGCAAAATACTCTATTGTCAGGTTAGATTTGAATTGATGACAATTTTCACCTTGTAAGTGATGTGCAGTAATTTATACTCAATAAAAAGTTATAGTGACCACCCTGATACTGAAGACACTGGAATAGTTGCCTCCTTGGAACACAAAAGCACTGTGCTACAGCAAATGTCATAATGTGGCAGTTATTGAGAAATGTTACTACTAAAAGGAGCAACCAGTACACCTGCACTAAACTGTTTCAGATTCCTGAGTATAATGCAGCATTAAAATTACATTTTCAAGCACTGGTTTTGGCTGAGACATCTTGGCAGAAGTCCATTTCAGTTAAAAATTTACTGATAATAGTTGCTGAACTAGGAAGGACTGATATTTTTCATGCTGCTTCTGTTTTAACATTCCCTTGCTGTCAGCACTAGCCTTTGTGCTGTTCTAAGGCAATCCCACATCGGGGAGACTGAGGCAAACCACTCAGTCATCAGCTAAAATAGTACCACAGAGTTCGTGGGATTTGGCCCACAGAGTATAATAACTCCTCTATCTGCCTAAAATTTCACTTGGATTTTTTTGCTGAGCGAACCCTTACACTTAAGTGCTCCCTAGTATTGATTGCTTTACTGTGGTTTTGCACAAGCAGTCTGGTGCAGTGTATTCATGTAATAAGGTGATAAAGCAAATGAAGAGATTACTTCGATTCTTTTTCTTGAAGTTCTGTTTTTCTGAACATCAGTTATTGACAGAGAAGAGAAACGTGAAAATAAAGTCATAGAAATTTAGATACAAGTACTTATCTTGACATTGGAAGAACCAGTTATCTGCCAATTCCCAGTCAGAAAGGGTTTGCATTGTAAATGAAATGTTTCTCCACACTATTTTTAAAGGCATAACCAAGGCAGCAGTAGCAATTATTTTTCTTGCAGATCTTCTTCCACAGCCTAAATTTTCTTTTAAATAACCAAATAAATGAGCACATGTACCCCTAATCTTTCTTCACAGATAGTTTTTGACTGTTGTCTTCCTTTCCTTCTACATCAACCTTTATAGCACTCTAGCAAAGCCTTCTATCCAGCAGTCTTCAGACTGGTTTGCAGGTTTCAAATTCAGCTGTATCTTTATGCAGCATAGTGCCCACTTTGAATCAGAGTGTAAAAAAGTGACTGTTATGTCTCTGATTCAGGATACTCTACCCTGATGTTCCTTTCCATTGTCAGTCCATGGCCTCTTGAAAATGTTATGGCTTCTCAAAGGTATGTCATGTTAAATGCCAGCATTTCAGATTTGCTTTTCTCAGATGCATTAGCCTGACTTTTCCAAGATAAATTTCCCTTTGTTTTTCTCAGTCTGTGCTTTTATAACAGCTTTTGAAGTATTATTTATTTTTTTCGGAAGGTGTTTGTTCTTCATTCTGCTTTTACTTTATTTATGAATTTCATTAATGTGATTAGCTTTGATTGATTGACAGTTAAAACTACCTGCAGAAGGAAAAGTCAGAGCTCTGTCCTAGTTTAATATCTGATTGCCATCTGAGTATATGACAGCTAGCGGAATAGTGAGCTCCAAAATACATCTGAAAGATTTGAAAACACCAGTGTCTCCCTTTCAGAGGAAGAAAAATAAGCCAGTAGAAAGATTAAGAGAACTTTGGACTGCCTTGATGTGTGCTACTGCTTGGACTGCCTTGATATGTGCTTAACTTTAGTGTGGCTAGTGTCCAGAGTCATGTACAGAGCCACTGTGACTGTATGGAGTATAAATGGTAAGGCTTGTGAAGCAAGGAGCTGCAGGTGACCTTTGTGGAGGAGGCCTTGAAGCGCTCCGTGCTTATTTCATCCCAGTCTTGATACTGGGGTGGGCAGCCCATCACCTGTCAAGCCTGCAGCCTGACAGGGAACACTTTGGTGCATTTTTAAGGAAGAACAGCAGGCCCAAGGGACTGGTGAGGCTCTGGATGCTCTGGAGACATGCCAAAAGCGTACACTTTTAGGAAGACGTGGTAGAAAAGATGCTAATGAGGATGCAGCTAAGGGCACGGCTGGAAATGCTGTCCTGGAAAGACATGACCCATATTGGTTTAGGGATGCCTCTTGGGTTAGGGAATCTGGATGTGGGTGACCCTTGTTGGGGAAGGAACTCTCCTAAGGGACTTCAGCCTGTGGAGGACCCACATTAAGGCATAGAGCCTGCTGAGGAACTGCGGCCATAGGTGACCCATGCTGTGACAGACACCCTGAAGGGCTGCAGCTATGGATGACCTACCCTGAGGCAAGGACACATCTGAAGCCAGTGGCCCGTGGACAACACATGTCAGAGCAGTGGAAAGTGAAGAAGCGCAAAGCAGTGGAAGAGACAGAGGCGTGGAGCAACAGACAAAAAGCAATACCTATCCACCCTCCTGTGCTGCGTGTGTTTTCACCATATGAATAGGATAGGATAAATTGTGCATAGCCCACATCAAACATGAGAGAAAATTAGACTAGGAAGGGGTAAGAAAGTAAGTTATGTTTTTTGTTGCGTCATCCCACCCCAGCACACAAATCAATGATGAGTGCATGGTGTTAATGAATGATAAATTAAATGAAACAAAATAAACCAAATTGATGCTGTTTTGTTCATGCTGATGTTGGATATAGTGCAGAATTGTCTGAGAAGGGAAGAGAAAAGACCTAGGCGGAATGAGAACCTACTTAAGTGATTGGTTGGAATTTGGCAGGAGTTCAAACATTCATAGTGGAAAAATTAAAGCATGTTGGTAATGGGCCTCCTTTCTCAGTCAAGAATCCTTGCACCAAGGAGCATCCATGCTATTTACTATTAGCTGCTTAGTTAGTATTGCAAAAGTAGAGTACAAAGGGTGCATGACCTGAAGCTGAAACTAGGTTCTGCTTCTCTTTTTGTAAGTGACTTCTCATACTAACAAGAAGCTTTTTTATTTGTGAATCCTGATAGATTCAACATAAATTCTACACCGACTCCTGAGCAAATAAATTGTGGTACTGACCATATCCAAAGTTACGCAAGAATATATAAAGGAAATAAAAAAAGAATAATATAACATTCCAGTGAAGTGCAACATAGTTTTATGCTATAAATTTTCCTGATTAAGAAGCACAGTGAACAGTGTCAAATAAAATGAAGAAATTTTTTTCTTTCCTCATAGTGCTTTGGAATGACTTGATTCATAAACACAGAAATTCTGAGCAGTGTCTAAGAGCCATTCTTTTGAAAATAACTGTGTGTGGCTTTAAAATGCTCCATCCATTTTTTCTTGCAGGCAGTGTTCTGCATGGCCTCTGAAAGCTCGACATAATAAAATTAGGATGAAAAAATATAAATGAAGCTGCTGGGTTCATTAAATAGCAAATGGAAAGACAGCTGCCAGGTTGATATATAAGTCAAGTCCTCTGTGTGTGCTGTGGTTTGCAAGTAGAATGCTGTTAGTGTATTAGCTCCTAAGTGTTTCAGTGTCATGTGTCTAAAAGCTGTAGTGCAGCAAGTAACAAAGCACATTTATTGTGAAACAATAATATCAAAAGGAAAATCCACTTAATCTTCTACTTCAACAAACCTCTCAATTCATCTCCTCTGGAAGTGCTGTATTAGTTGTGTTAACCCCTCACAACTGTTTGTGTCTCTAAAGTTGTCATTTCTGGAATACCAAATTTTCACTGTTTTAATGTAAAATACTTGGAGGGTTTATTTTTTCCTCATTTTCATAAAATCCATGCAATCTAAGTTTACCATTGCTAACCAAGATCTTATTTGATATTAGTAAATGAAAAGGACTTGCTGTACTGTGCATGTTGTACTTCCAAGATTATTTTGAGCCTATTGAGTACATCAGTACTGTAACTTTTGGTTATCCTCAGTTATCTTTCCTGTAACCCCAGGGAGGGAATACCAAACTTCTGGAGCATGCAGAACCCCCAAGCCTACCCAGAAGCATAGTACGCCATTAGTACAGCACCACAAGGTTTGGATACCTGCCGGGAGGAATAGAAAGACTTTCAGCTCCCTCAGTGGTCCTGCTTTGATGGTATGAAGGCAAGCTGGGGGTCACAATGTTCTACCTAAGCACAGACTAAACACAGCCATACTTGTTCTTGACAATTTACTGGGTGTATCATACAATGCTGATGTAATTCTAGTCAGATCAACCTACATCTGTTAAACAGAAATGGTGAAATGTGCTCTGTGAAAATGATGGGAAATCACACTGAGGGTTAATGAAAAAGAAATAGAATTCTTTTGTTGATTTGGAGGTATTTTTAATTCATGAAAGAAAATAGCATTGAATATATGACGATCATATGCACTGCTGACCAGCAAGGTTTTTTACATGACTGATATGGTGGTCTTGGGTCTAGAAGCACAGAGACAGCCATTCATACAGCTTCAGGGAATAGTGAGTGATCACTATTGAATGATTAGTTTTAATCTAGTTTTGGTTCAAGTCCAGCAGCCTTAAAAAGAAAATCACACAAAAAATATTGGGTTTAGAACAAAGTTCTGTCATCTCTACTTTCTTTCTCAACATTGTAAAGAAAGTATTTGAGTGATGTAGAAATATATATGTATTTCAGCAGGTAGGAAACCCACACTTGTGTTCTCCAAATGCAGCATTTCTCTAAAGGCTGGTGGGTGATAGGGAAAACTGGTTTGCACAGTGTGTAGGTTGACCCTGGCTGGATGTCATGTACCCACCAAAGCTGCTCTATCAATGCTTTCCACAAGTGGACAAGGGGGAGAAAATACGACAAAAGGTTCATAAGTTGAGGTAAGAACAGGGAGAGATCACTCATTGGTTCCTGTCACAGGCAAAACAGACTGGACTTAGGGAAATTAATAGAATTTTATTACCAATCAAAATCAGAACAGGATAATGAGAAATAAAACAAGTCTTGAAAACTCAAAGGTTGTTTCTGCTACTGCTGAGGGAAAGAAGTCCTTCCCTGGCTCTAGTGCGGAGTTCCTGCCAGAGAAGACAGTTCTCCATGAACTTCTCCAACGTGGGTCCTTCTCAGGGGCAGCAGTTCTTCCTGAACTGCTCCAACGTGTCTCCCTTTCCACAAGGTAGAGTCCTTCAAGGAGAGGCAATATGGGTTTCTCACAGGATCACAAGTCCTACCAGCAAACCTGCTCCAGCATGGGCTCTTCTCTCCAGAGATCACAGATCCCTGCCAGGGCTCTGCTCCAGCATGGGTGTCTCACGGGGTCACAGCCTCCTCTCAGCCATCCACCTGCTCTGGTGTGTGTCTTCTCTGTGGGCTGCAGGTGGATCTCTGCATCTTCGTGGTCCTCCATGAAAGGGTGCAGCTGCTACACCAGGGTCTTTGCCATGGGCTGCAGGGGAATCTCGTTTCTGGCACCTGGAATACCTCTGCCACCTCCTTCTCCGATAAACTTGGTGTCTTCAGAGTTCTCACATATGCTCACTCTTACTACAATTACATCTGTCCAATAATATTTTTTCTTTATTAAATATATTATCACAGAGATGTTACTACCACCTCTGATGGGCTCGGCCCTGGACAGCAGCATGTCCATCCTGGAGCTGGCTGGCATTGGCTCTGTCAGACATGGGAGAAGTTTCTAAAAACTTCTCACAGAAGCCACCTGTAGTCTCCCCTGCTACGAAAACCTGGCCACGCAAATCCAATACACACATATAGTTATGCTGAGAATGTCTCCAAAGCTTTTTCTGTTTTAGCTAAAATAAACTAAGACTTCTATCTTTTTGGTACTTTGAAAAGGACAAGAGAGGAATGAACCCAGTGCAAAAGTCCCATCTGGAAATAGAGGGTAATACTGATCTTACCTGGCTGCTTTTCTGTCTATTGTTAATATAAATTAGCTCAAAGACCAAGTGTTATGGTGAAGCAGCATTTAGATATCCTAGCTCTGATCTTCAAGACTATCTGGATTCTAGCTTACTAAGATTTTTCAGGCTTAGAAGTATAAATGATTTCATAAAAGCCTGTCAGTAAGTGAACCTTTTAAAACCCACCTTTTTCTCTGTAGTGCCTATGTTTTTTAGTTCAAAATCAATAGAGCATCTCTGTGAAAAATATGGCATCATTGTGCAGCATGTCGCCAAAGAACAGGACATTTTACGATTTGTTAAATTGCCAGGCTAGGAGCTAAAATCCAGGTAGCTTTAAATAATTTTAATAAGATAAACTTTTTTAAAAATAACTTAAAATCAGGATGAATTTTTTAGGTCATTCTGTTATCTGAGGAAACTGCAGAATAGTTCAATTGAATCAAATTTTAAAAAGCCCACCTTTTCATTTTAACAGCACTGTCATTGTGGATTGTGGAGTCTGAAGCCATATAAACCAGCAGATCTAGAGAAAAAGTGAAAATGCATTTGGTTTTTTAAATGATAGGAAAATTTGTGACTTCCAGTAAGTTTTCTTAGCAGCTATGCTTCAGTCCTTGTTCTGCTTGAAGGTAATGGAGCATAGAACAATCTCCCATCGAGGACTGACCATGTGAAATGGCAACAGATGAAAGTGACAGTTTTTAAAACCACTGAAGCATGGGCACTAGTGCAATTTGAGGACTGACATCGACAAATCGCTTGAGGAAAAAGGAGAAGCAAGTTTAAATTATTGCATAATGGAAATTGGGAACAAATAAGCTTGAGCATCTCCTTTCAATAATAAAAATAGCACTATTTTTTTTTTTCCACACTGCAAAAAAAGGATTGACATGCTTGAGCCATGGAATGGATACGGATGCTGAGAAGTCAAGTGATGTTTCATAGTGTACACTTCCAGAAATGCTGTCTTATAGTCTTTATTCTCTCTGAGCTAAGATTCCTATCTGCACCTTGTTCTTACCTCAGCTATATTTGACTTGCGTTTGGATTTTAGCATCTTGAAGCGAATTATCAGCCCTTTTAAGCTTATATTTCATCAAGAGGTCTCAAGGCTGATAGAAAATTTATTTCAGAGTAAATCTGTGAGGTTTTTACAAATGTCACTGTCAAAAAAAGACACTTATTTCAGGTAAGCTAAGAAAACACCAACCCCCAAAAAACTTATCCCTCATTCTAGAAAAAAGCAAACTCCTTTTTTCCATTCTGTTACATTTTGAACTACTGCGTCATTATTGAGAAATATTATAAATTATGTTCTTCCGTGAGCTTCTTTTCCATCTGAAATCAAGCCTATGAATTCCTTATAGAAGCATAACTCTATATTAACACTATTTCTTGAGTAATTTCTAAGCTTCCTTTAGACTGTGGTACAGAATTTCTGACTGGAAATTGTATTTTTTGTTTAATAGATTTCAATACAATTTTGCTTATGAATTAATCAAATTGATTTTTTAACCCATCTCTGCTGTTAACACGCACAATATTCTGAACAGCAAGTGCTACAATTTAATTACATGTTACATGAAAAGATATATATATTTTGTTTTAAACTAATACCTGACTATTAAATTTGATGACCCTTCATTCATTCATCGTGGAAAATGGTGAATTCTCTAAATGAGTAAGTTTTCCTACTTTTTTCTCCATCTCATTAATTATCAAACAAAACTGTTTTATCACCCACAAAATTTTCACGTTTTAGAGCTTGGAGTTGATTGACTTTGTCCTTGTGCAGAAGTTTAGAATCTTTGCTTACCTTTGTAGTTTTTCTTTATGTTTTTCCCTACTATACCCTGCCTATTATCATCTTCAGAAAATAAAATGCTCAATTTCAAAATATTTACCCAGTAGCCACATTATGTTTTCTGCTTCTTTTTTTTTTTGCATCTCCTCTTCTAATAATTCTGGGTGTTTTTTTCAATCAATGATGAAGGCTGAAATTTTGAAGGACCTATTTGACATAAATGTACTGACTTGTATTTACTTCAACTTTACTTTTGTGTGGATACACTTGTGTTTGTTTTACTCTGTGTATTATTTCACGTAGAATTTTATAGAATCGTAGAATGCTAGAGATTGGAAGGAACCTCAAAATCACCGAGTTCCACTCCCTTTACACGGGCAGAGACACCTTCCACCAGATCTGCTCAAACCCCATCCAACCTTGAACATCTCCAGAGTAGAGGCAGCTGCATCTTCTCTGGGCAACCTGTTACACTGCTTCACTGGACTCATTCCATCAGCTAGTCTTTGAATTTTGCGAAATTCTCATGCAGCTCTGTTGAGTCAGATTTAGTTTTTCTATATCTGTAATATCTACAAACCTTACTATTTCACTGTTCTCTCGGTTCACTGTATTAGATGCAAATGCATTGAGGAGTACAAACTCCCACACAAACATCAGAACAACATTTACTTTCTCTGACCATGAGACAAATTTTAGTAGTACTTAATTACATAGAACTTAGCTAGAAAAATACGTACATAATTGAAACTTTCATGGTTTAATAAAGCTCATTTAAAAATATTGACTAGCCATAATACTGCTGATTTATTGGTCCTTATTCTTTCAGTTTGTTTTAATTTCTATTCTATGCTTGGAAGTATTTTCTCAAACTCGTTTATTTAAAAAAATCTAGTACAAGAACTTCTTAAGACTCTCTATATAATAAACACAAGAATTTTCATCATGATAAACCGATGTGTTGTGTGACATGTAGTATTTTATTTCCCCCTGACATATGATAATGAATTTCTCATTGTCTGTTTGGTTTTTAACTTCCAGGACTCTGCACTAATTTTATCTAGAAGGTTGTAATGCAGAACTCAATTTACGTTGGTTCAAAACAGGAGTGCTTTGAGATAAAAATCAGTTTCAAGACTATTTCCAAAAGGCACGTACTACCTAATATGATGAAAATGTTAAATATACAGATTTCTCTTCTCTCTGACCTCAGAACACTGACATATTTTCGTATGGGCTACTAAATAACTTTCAGCTGGTAATGATTTTCAGCCATTAGTGATCCGGACTGCATCTGAACTTGTGACCTATATGTGTATCCTGGATTCTTAATCATAACTGTAAAGCTCCTCAGATCAAGGCCTTCTCTCTTTCATTTTGCCACTCATTCTTTACAAAGAGGAGTTTAGTCTGATATTCTTCTTACCTACTCTATGGTTACAGTTCACTAGACCTAAGTCACAGTCTTATAGTAGATATAATTTAAAATTTATTTTTTCTTACTCTTTCTGGGAATAGGATATATCAGGAATCAAATAAAAATAGATGTCGTGACTGAGGATTGGGCTGAATAGTACTGAGCACATGCATAGCAGTTTACATGCTCAAAGTGCTGCACAAACACTATCTAAATAAAATAAATGTGTCTCATTAAGAAATCTGTTCACGTGTACTCTGACAAGACAAACAAGCATGCAAAAATGCGTGACAAATTACTTAAATATTTCTCCTTTGCAAAGGGAATTGTGCCTGAAATGTGGTTCATCTTTTCACAATAGAATGTTTGTTTCTTTTTCATTAGTAGAGTAGAGTGAATAGACGTCATTTAAGGTGTCTCTTCAGGGTGGGTGAATGTGTTTTGTAAAAAAATAACTTTGGATTTTATGACAAATATTCTGCATGGCATTATTATTATGTGAATTAGCAAACGAAACTGCAGCTTTAGCATTTAGCAGCGTGTGGTAAAGAATTTTAATTTCCTTATTTTAAAGGTTAAGTGTTCCTTCAAGCCTACTTGTTACCATTTCCAAACAGAATAAATAGGGAACTTCCTCTAGGAAAGCTATGAGTTCATTTTATAAATATTTTAATAGAAATACTTTGCTTTCACATTCCTATCCCTAAGTGAGCAGTCAAGAATGAATATAAACAACTTATTTTTATGTAAAATGGAGATTTTTCAATTCTAAGTATGTTTTTTAATTGAATGAAGCATTTGAGCAAACCTTGGGCAAATACATAAATCACTGGTCAAGATGTATGTGAGGATTGCTGAGGAATTTTTTACACCTAAACTATTTATTGAAGCTCCATACTCACCAGCTCTCTGAGGCTGACTTAAAGGTTCTAATCATATACAATACAAAGCAAGGGGCAATATGTATATTCATGAGAAATTTAAATAATCTTCAGAAATCAATGCTCTTATTCTTTTTGTGTGACAGTCCCTTCCTCTGGTGGGTAGGGCCACTCAGACTTTTGCAAAATCAAGTTTATTTTGATAGATAAAATATTGCTGAGTGACACACTGCAATTAAAATCATGACAGAAAAGTGAGAGCAATTTTTTTACTAGTCTACTTTTCTGGATAATCTTAGACTCTCAATAAAGGTTGATGACTTGGGCAGAAGGACCATTGGAGCTCTTTCCCTAGCAGATGTCATTACCCTTCCAAGCCCTTCCATCCATTCAGACGTTATACTTAGAAGCCCCTTTGTGTGCATTTGACTCCTTGCTTTCTTACCCAGGTCCTGTGATTTCCTTACTGGCAACATATTTTGAAGTGTTTCTTTTTTCCTGCTTTTACACTACTTCTTACTAGAAGGTAACAGCTGTCTGCATAAACAGAATGGAAGTACAGCCTTTGTACACAGCTGGAAATACGTGGGAAAGCAAAACACTGCTTAGATCCTGGACATTTTGGACCACATCTGCACAGCTTGGTATTGACAGTCACCCCTCACTCCACCCATTCTACCGCACAGTTTGTTACAAAACATTTCAGGCATTGCTGTGTGGAAGTGAAGCAGCTGCCTTTGCACAGCAATGTTGGCCCAGAGCACAGAAAGAAACCCAGACCACTATCTTCGCTTGATCACACAGGTGAATATTTCTAGGACTTTGCTAAACACTGAGGATGCTAAAATACCCTGCAATGACCACCCTAATTTCCTTCATTAAAAGCAAGCAAGATAACATGCAAACACAATATAATCCAAAAGAATTATTAAATAGAGGAACTCAATCCAGTCGATGATTCATTCTGGTGAGAGATTTTTATTCTTTACTAGCTTGGAAACATCTTTGAGAAATACTTATCTGTTTAAAACTTGAACTGGCTGCACGAAGACAGTACAGAATATAGGTTCCACAGATTTTAGGTTTGTTTTATATTTACACATTTTATGTGAAAATATGTCCTCTTTAATTTTATGCATAATTTAGGGAATGGGGCATAAGAAAAAATAACCCTCCCTTTTTAATATATTTTGCAATAAATTCTTGTCTTTAGTAACTTTTAAAGCTGAATTTTGGGGTTCTATTGTTTGATTTTGCTTCTGTTTCTCATATAAGAGCACATGATTGCAGCAACTATGTGTGACAACCCAGAATTTTAATTTTCTATTAAAAATATAAACTCACTCATCCTTTCAGTTTTTATAAAATACAGCCTTGGAAAACAAGCTTGAGATCTCAAATGACAGCTGAAGGGAAAACTTATGGGGTATGATCACACATAAGGGTTCAAACAATCTTCCTTTTGGACACAAGTGCTATACTATGCAAGTAGCAGATGCTTTATAAATATGCCCTTTTATTTATTCAGTTCTAAACTATAATCTATGAATTGAAGAACAATTCATTCCCGGGGAATTTAAAAATTCCCTTATGCCAGTCACAACCCCATTGGAACAAAACAAATCTTAGCAGACAAGAAATCAAATAACTCAGGATGAAATAACAGATCCAAGTCAGGGAGCGACACTGAGGAGATCAAGAAAAATATGCAAGTAAAACATTTCAGAAGCAGAACAGGTAACAGGTGAACAAATATAGTCTCAGGAAAGCTGCCAAGAATTGAAAGGGGAAATAAAAATTGACTAAATTTGAAGTAATTACAGAATTCAGGTTTTCTTTTTTTTTTTCCTTCAGATGAAAATAAATGTTGAAACTACCAGAAGTAGTCTAAATAAGAGTAGTAGGACTGTAAGGTAAAATATGCAAAAGACTTCTTCTAGAATTGGAATAGAGAGAAATCCATAACTTGTGTTCAGAAACTTCACATCAAACATAACTTCTTTACTGATCAGGATTTGACCTTTTGAAAATAAAGGCAAATTTTTTTTCCAGCACAGCTTTTTTTTTCTCTAAATTTCAACTTCATAAGCCCCTTATTGATCTTTCCAGTTCTCAGCAATTTTTCTAAGGCTGTATTTACTTATCCGATGCTTGTTTACAGACATGTTCATTTGTGTTCTTAATCTTTTTCTTGTCACCTCTTAGTTTAATTTATTATTTCATAATTATTTGATTAACTATAGAATAGAATCACAGAATGTTTTGAGTTGGAAGAGACCTTAAAGATCATCGATCTTAATGGGCAGGGGCACATTCCCTCAGACCAGGTTTCTCAGACCCTCATCCAACCTGGCCTTGAACAATTCGAGGGATGGAGCATCCACAACTTCTTTGAGCAACCTGCTCTGGTGCCTCACCACTCACAGTTAAGAATTTCTTCCTAATATCTAATCCTAGCCTCCCCACGTTCAGCTTGAGGCCATTCCCTTTTGCCCTATCACTATAGACTCTTGTAAAAAAATCCCTCTCCAGTTCTCTTGTAACCCCCTTTAGGTACTGGAAGGCTGCTCTAGGTGTCTCCAGATCCTTCTCTTCTCCAGGATGAACAGCCCCAGCTCTCTCCACGTGTCTTCATAAGAGAACTGTTCCAGCCCTCTGATCACCTTCGTGGCCTCCTCTGGGCTAGCTCCAACAGTTCCATGTCCTTTGTGTGCTGGGGGCCCCAGAGCTGGATGCAGAACTCCAGGTGGGGTCTCACAAAAGCAAAGTAGAGGGACAGAATCACCTTCCTCATCCTGCTGGCCATGCTGCTTTTGGTGCAGTCCAGGGCATGGTTAGCCTTCTGCACTGCAAGCTCACATTGTTGGGTCATAAATTTCTCATCAATCAACACGCCCAAGTCCTTCTCCTCAGGGCTACCTCTAATCTGTTCTCCACCCAGATGGTATTTGCGTTAAGGATTTCCCTGATCCACATGCAGGACCTCACACTTTGCCATGTTGAACTTCATGAGGTTCACATGGAGCTGCCTGGCAAGGTCTGTCTGGATGGAATCCCTTGCTTCCAGTACATCCACCACATCACACAGATTGGTGTCATGGACAAACTTGTTGAGGGTGCACTGAATCCCACTGTCCATATCACTGACAGGGATGTTAAACAAGATTACTTGTCTGGAAGTACAGTGTACCTCATTCTGTTCTTTCTGGGCTGGATATTCAGTTTTCTCCTTCATTTTACCAGCGAGAGAGCTGCACTGCTGAAAAATCTTGTCAGCATTAGCATGAAGGATGTTTATGGCCCTCAGATCAATCATTCATTAAAGCATTTCAGCTACTGCAGTGAGATTTTTGTTGGCGCATATAAGACACCAAGTAGTTTACGCAAGAATAGTTACGCTTACTTACTGCATCATGTGAGGTTTAATGAATTGCTCTGTGCAGGACTTGTGTGATATCCTGGGACCTTGTGCACTGTATGTAGAGTGATGTGTATTTCATATATATAATTCCTTATATACAGATCAAAGAGTGGTATTCAACATTTATTTTTAGCAGGTATTAGGACTACTAAAGACTGATTAAAGCTTGGTGAATGTGCTTTTAGAGTCTCCTGTCTAAGAGCAATACATCAAAAACAGTAATGAAAACTTCTGTTTAAAGATTTTTTTAAACTTTAATAATTTGTCCTTGTTTCAGACAGTGCTGTATGTGACAGCATCTTTAGAAACATATCTAACTTTACATCTGTGTTCTGAGGAGAAAAAGTAGATAAAATTATTAAATTGTGGGCTAGCTTATATCTGACACAATCTTTTTTTCCCACTGAATGCATTTTGTGGCAAGAAATGTCATTGCATATGTCAGAATAATTTAAGTGAGATAAGTCAGTCCTGAAATAGAACAGCTCAGAAACATTTTTAAAATCTACCCACACAAAGTTCCTGAATTTGGGTAGGTGCATCAGCAAAAGCATTGCATGACATCTCAGATGAAATCTGGGAATGCCCTAGATCTTGGTTCAGGTGCTGTGCAATGGGTTGTGAGCTCAGCTGTTCCAATAGTAATTGAAATTTAATAACTGCTTCATATTTAATCCATCTTCAAGCTATATAATTCTATTAGTTAATTCCTATAAAGTTTCCTTATACGTCCTTTAGACAAAAAGCTCATGTCTTTCAGTCATCTCCAGCTACAAACGAACCTTGATGACAAAACCCAATCTTAAAACAAAATAAACATCACCACTCCTTAAAAAGACAAACATTTAGAACACCTGCTGCATGTATATTGTTGTTCTGTGGTTCTCCTAACCTTTAAATTAATGTGCCTGTTTTTAATTTTTTGTAATACCATATATTTAGGAAGCTGAGATCTGTGGTGTTTTGTAGGATGTTTTTTTGTGAACTAGATTAAAATACAATTGGTTTGTCCTGACACTCAGACTATAGAACTATAAGACTTTCAAAAATGTAGTGCTCAAGAAGAATTATTATGCACTCCAGGAAATGGCTTGTCTCTTCTGAATTTCAGAATGAGAGGCATCTTTCTCTCTTTATATACAACTCTTCTTGGAATAGATGTTAATTTAATGTTTTCCTGATATTCTCTTGCAACAGGTTCAGATAAGAGTAGATGTGATATGTGGTAACTAAACAGTACTTTGCCCCTATAACAGTGCCTGTAATAATAATACTTTCTACAAACATTCACTAAGTTCCTGGAACATAATGCCATTATAATCATTTTACCAGAAAGAGAAAAGAAGGTCAAAGACAATTCTTCTACTTCCTATATTGTTCCCCATGTATGTGTTCCCCTCCAGTCTCTCTTTTTAAATATTTTTTTTGTTTTCAGAGTTAGCATTGCTAATTAATTTTGTTTTGACCATGTAAATAGTCCCATGATTTTCCTCTGGATTTACTTAACTCCGAAGTGTCAAAACTTCAAAGCACTTGAAGAGCACTGTACATCCAGCTGGCCACTGGTGCTACTGAAAGCTATTTGCCAGCACATTTCTTTGGGATGTTTGGCTTTCATTTGTATTTTATTCTAGTTCTTTATTTTTTTCCATAATGCCTCGCACAAATCCCAGGATAGAATACATTACTAAACAAGAAGCTAGGATATACTCATAACTGGGAGTATGTATTAGGAGAACTGCAGATAGAGATTAAAGTTTCTATGAGATAAATCTTCAGAAAGAGCTTCTCAAAACTGCGGATTAGCTAATACATTGGGGATATAAAGCGTGATTTTTCTTTGCGATGTCACTTCATGAAAGTTATATCTTTCCTAGCAATACTGAAACTTTTACTGGGATCTGAATCAATGACGCATCCTGAAAAAATATTATACTAATAAATGACAATTTCAATTACAAATACCCTTTTAATCCCAGGCCATATCAAAAGTGGACTTATATGCTGCCCATTGCCTGGATAGTATTAGTATTAGTATATATGCAGATTTCCCAGATAGTATTGGAAAATTCTATCTTTGAAAGGCTTGATGTTCTACTCACATAAGAGAAACATATTTTCTTTTTGAAGGAAATAAATGAGTTTTTCTTAGATAAAAGATGTTTTTCACACCTCCAATCAAGCAGTAGGTATCCTCCAAATTAAAGAAAACAAAACTGTGTGTGCTTATGGAAGTATTGTGAATGCTTCCATTGACAATGCTTCCAAAAGCACTTTGAACTTTTATACCTGGAACAGAGATACAAGTGCTTGTCTGCTGTTATAGAAACATTGAAGGAATAGCAGTCTTCAGGGAAGGGGTGTCATCCAGAGGAACCTTGCCAGCCTGTAGAAGTGAGCTAATACGAGCCTCATAAAATACAACAAGGCCAAGTGGAAAGTCCTGGATATGAGCCAGAAAAGTGAACTTGCATCTTAGAAAGGCAGTTGCAATTTGAGCTGCATCAAAATAATTGTGGCCAGAAGCAGATCAAGAGAGGTGATTTTTCCTCTCCACTCCATTCTCATGAGGCTCCGCCTAGAGCACTGCACTCCGCTCTGGACTCATCAGTACAAGCAAGACATAAGCCTCTTCGAGCAGGACCAGGGGAAGGTCACAAAAACGATCAGAAGGAGGGAACACATCTCTGGTGAAGAAAGGCTGAGATTGCTAGGAGTATTCAGCCTGGAGAGGAGTAGGTCCTGGGGAAACCATATTGAGGCCTTCCAACATATGAGAGAGTCATAAGAAAGGTGGAGAGACTTTTTTTGCCAAGGCCTGCAGTGACAAGACGAGAAGCGATGGTTTTAAACAGGAAGAGGGATTAGTTAGATTGAACATAAGGAGGAAATATTCTATGATGACAGCAAGAAGTTGTGACTGTCACATCACTCTAGGTGTTGAGGGTGGGATGGGGCTTTTAGCAGCCTGACCTAGTGAACTGTGTCACTGTCCATAGCAAGGGACAGGCAGTAGATCTTTAAAGGTTGCTTCCAACATAAAACTTTTAATGGTTCTATACAAATGTAAGCAAATAAGTGAAAAGCAGATGTGGGAATCATGAAGTGAAACACAGTACATTCAAAACAGCTGGAGTTTCAGAAAATTTGAGCACAGTGTTTCAAATGCATGTGCAAATGAAATTCCAATTAAGTGCGTGTACATACGAGGATTTGGGTGGGAGATATACTGTGTACTTGTGTGGGACAGTACCTAGCATGGTTAGGTCATGATATGGAGTTGAGTCTTTCAACACTAAATGAGCCTTGTTTACCAGAATATTAGAGAAATGCTGGAGTCTGTGGCTATAATGAAAGAATATGCCACCCGATGAGGAATGTATGCACTGAGACCAAGGTACTGGTTCTGAAAAACAACTATTTCCAGTAGTAGATAGGGAAATGGTGATGTTTGTTTTTTTTGTTTTTTTTTTTTTTTTTTTTTTTTTTTTTCCCACTGCAGCTTTGTGTCTGCTTGGGACCAGCTGAGTCTAAAGGCTCGTCAGCTGAACCAGATGGAGATATCATAAATCCAGTCTAAAGAACCACTGATCAAGGTTTTCGGGACAGCCACTTGATCCTGAGGTGCCTAAAGTCCACATGATTATGGCTGAAGTATTTAAATATTTACTAAGGAGAGTTTTTCATTTTGGGATTTGAGTGTGGGGGTGAGGGCGGTGGTGGCGTTATTTGTTGATTTGTTTACTTTTAATTTCGATCTATTAGTCAAAGCCTGGCTCAGGACTGAGAATTTGTGAGTGTTTTCCAGCTCACTCTTTTTCTGTTTAAATGCCTCCCAGCCCAACATGCAACAGTAGCATAGTAATTGCAAGTTTTAAAAGGAACACTGCTTTGGCTAGTTTTGAAATTGTTATTACAGCAAAGGGAGAGGTAGCTCAGTATTCCTTGCATACCTTTTAAACCAACAGCTTGCATAGTATTTCCTGAATTACCAGAGTTTTCTTCTTTTATGCTGGGTAAAAAGACATTATATACATTCAGCACTACGGAAATTATTTATAAGTGGCATTTGTTCAACAACAAAATTTTTGAAATGCAACACAATAATTTTTTATCTTTTAATTCTTCTCCTACCTAAATACTTTCTGTATATTTACTGACTGCTATTTCAAGCAAGATTCCATTTGACATTCATTTAACTAGAGCTCGCACTGAAAATTATGCCTTTCATAGACACATCATGAAATCACCATTTTATCCTCAAGAGTATCACATTGGGTTGCAGACTATTTCCACAATCCTAGTGGGTTTTTTCTCAGTGTGACTACCCATCTAAATCAAAATATCAGAATAAAGTCTCAAAGAGTGATCTCCGGATACAGTCCAATGAAAGAACAAGTCAAGAGACCACCTTTTATTTTTGAATTCTTTGAACAATTCTTCTGCTGTGAAGCATAACACCTAGAGCTGTCTCATCTCACTTTCCTAATTAGTAGTATGGAGTGGAGCATCAGTATGATACCCTGTTATTCTTGTGTCATGAGCACAGTGCACTACCACAGTTCCAATCACATGGATTGACAAATATTACCTTTTCTAGTGGCAGGTCTAGAAACCAGAAAATTCGAGTGTCTACAAATTAAATTCTAAGAGACAATTCAAGTTACAATGCTCCATGTGTCTCTGTACTTGCAACTCAGAAGCTTCTTGTATGGGGTTTTTTATAAGTCTGTTACAACACTGATTTGTATGCAGAGTGACAATATTAACAGTTTAAATATTTTTGTGAGATAAAAGGAAGTTGATGAAAATTTTACACCTAGAAGGAATATTCAATATTTTTTCATTGCATCAATGTCAGAAGATTGATAAAGCTTTTTCTTCTGGCTCAGCCACTTTACTAGGTTTAAATTTACCTCAGGAAATGGGAAGTGTGTAAAACAAACCTCATGTATTTTTATGTAGTAATCAAAATATTCTACCCTTGAGAGATACTCTTTTTCTGAAGGAATGAACTGGAAATTACTTCTCTTTACTGTACAGAAAAATTGCAGAGGAAGGTTGATAGAATATATTTGGCTTATTCTGCTAAACTCTAAGCTTGGTATAATTATCAAATCTTTGAGAAACGCAAGATAAAACATTGGTTACTGACTCACGTCATCAAAATATAGAGAAAAAGGATACCATTTCTGAAACTGGCCTCATATATCTGGATTTTTTTTTTTTTTAACTGTGTTCTGGTCAGTGACTGAATCTACCTGACAAGAGCTGTGGGAACATTGTGAAGGGAAACTAACCACTAGATTTGAGAAATTAATGTGGTTGTTTTAAGTAATTTTATTTTCCCAGTGGGCGATATTGACTGTTTCTATTTTTAGTTAATAGCTACGACAATTCAGCAACAAGGTCTACCTCTTCTCTATGTTCCGTAACATTACCTTGAAAGTATTTTTGCTCACATTCAATAATTTTTAAAATGCCTGGCTATTCTTGTGTTTTAACAGTGTCTTTATTAGTGAATATGATTTCTCATTTGTGAATACAGAGCTTCCTTTTAGTGGCAATAATGCTGATTATTTCTATTTATTAATATATTTAAATGAGGTAATTTTTTTTCCAATAAAGCTGCTTAAAACTGCTTGTGGCTTGGTTTCTGCAAATAATGATTCCTCTAAGGACATTTCTTGTTCTTGAGTTTGTTTTATTCGGAGAATATTCTACTCTCATGTCATTGCCCAAGCCTTAAACACATATTGTCACAGAAGAAAAACATGGGAATTTCTAGAGAATGTCCATTGTTTTCAAGCCTTGTCTAGAAGAGTAAAAAGTGAGACAAACAAGAAGGAAACAAAAACGTCGCCAAAATTTTAATTTTCCTTCCTCTTATCTGTAGTGGTCAGTTGACAAATACTATTGAAATAAGAGAGAATCTTACAGAGAATAAAAGTGCCAGAAACTCCTAAGCATGCTGTAGAGTAAAGAGAAGAAAACAAATAAAACTCGTGAGGGATTTGCTTAAGTTTCATCATGGAAGTCTGGAAAATAGTCTGCATTGTCTACGACCACACTGTTATAAACCTGTGATTGTCTCACACATTATCTACACCAAAGAAGGTTTCTATTTCATTCAGAATATAAATATAAACCTCAGAGTAATAAGGCGGAGGTGAATGTCATTGCCTAGCAAGTAATTGAAGATTACAGAAAATACTGACTCTGTGGTATGATTACTGAGAAAGGAAAAAAGTAGCATGAACATAAAATTCCAGTTTTTGAGATAATGTCTGGAAATTTAATACGTTTGTTTGCTAGCTATTTGAAGGAGATTCTTTGATCTTTATTTCTCCTTTTGGATTTTTAAGATCACGCTTTCTATCACTGTGAAGTCCTGCAACCCTTCCTGTGATTGGACACAAAACATAAAATGTCTGCATTTGCTTTATGACTGTGGGCAATAACACGTATTCTTTTTGTCAGTAATATCTTCAAGAAAAGCAGCATTTTTTTCTATTATCATTATTAAGCTCGCAGAATTCCTGTGGGAGATCAAAGTGAGATTATTATGCAAGCCAGTATTAAAATGGTCCTTTTATTCTACTATTTCCCAGAGTTCATTCAAGAAAGAAGGAAAGGACGGCATTGAAGGAACATCAATACAGGGATAAGAACATGATTGAACAACTGCGTAATTGAACTTACCTGTACTTAGAGGACCTGTAAAGAGAAATTTATTGCAATGCAGTGTAAAAGTAACATATTTTTTTATCTCAGTCCTTTCTGAATCATTTGTATACAGAAAGCACATTACTGTAGGATGTGTTAGAAAAATTAATAAAACAAGCTAAAGGAGACAGGGAATGAGAGGAAGAGGAGAAAATACAAGGTCATGGAAGACTTACCTAGCTGGTATGAGATCAATATAATTTTGTAACTCATTATCCTGACCCCAAAAGATGGTATAAAAATCAACAATGTATTGAAGTAACCACACTTTCCTCAGCAAGATTTATGAGGCTAAGGGGAAAGAGAAGAAGCCAGCTCCTATATCACCAAATATATCAAATCTTCATTAATGTTGTGAAAACAAGATAATTTATATTTATTTTCAGTGAGCTAGAAAAATCCAATAGATGCATAAACCTAGCAATATATGTTTGCTGTAACATCATGCACAGCATAAAATTTTTAAGTGATATTTTCCCCCACCAGATATAATTAATGCAGATTTAGGTGCAGTGGTAGAACACCATTTTAAATTTCTTTCCTTTCTTCTGCATTTGTACCTGAACTTTTCTCTTTTGTTTCAAAGCTAGCAGCATCCACAAGACCTGCTTTTGCAATATCTGTGAAAACTGAACAACCACTCCGAAAAATAATGAAGGTGGGACAAGTGACAGAAAACCAATCGAAGGCCTAGAGCTTATGAGCCGCAAGAAATACATATATATGTATTTATACATATGATAAGGCTATTAAAATAGAGTAGATTTTGGTTTATTGAGAAAAATGATCAGAAATATTATAAGAAAGTAATTATGGGAAAAATCTTCTTCATGTATTTTGCAAAAAGATTATCAACATCTCTGAGGAAAATCTTTGCATTTGAAGAGCCATGCTATACACATTTACACAGCTTAGTTATTCCTTTCCAGATACATCCAGAATTTACCTAAATTTTTATTCTAATATGAAATATTATTCCTGTGTCATTCTTGAAGAAGTGCCTGGAATAAGACCAGGATATGAGCCAAGCAAATTCTAAGCTTCCTTCAGTCATATAAAAATTATCTCCACTCATCTTGCCATTCAGTTATGCTGTAAGTAGAAATGAAAGCAGAATAGAAAGGTGATACAGAACGTCCCATGAATTACAAGATCTACATTTTATGAGATCAAGAAGGAAATCCATTTTTACGATCAAGAAGATTTCAACTGTCCCCTAGACAGCTCTGTTTTCACCAAGAGGAAACTATGAGCTCAAGAAACAGGATTTTTTTCTGTTTCTGTAATGTACTATTTTCAGCCGGTAAAATACTGAAATCTACAGTAGACTCTTATAAACTGTCTTCTGACGTTATTTTCTTCTTTTCTGTAGACAAAAGCTATATGTGTGATGTAGAGGAAAGGTAAAGTATTATTTCTGTGTTATCACATATAAAAGAGATCTGCATCGCTCTCTGTGTGGTCTGCATTTTACTTGAACTCTATGCATGCAGCAACTGGTTAAAGCATTATGATTTTAAGCATAGATCTCCAGAGGAATTCTTGCTAACTTTCAGTCTTGCAGATTTGTCTAATTCGTCTTGCTGATTTATCTTACCGAAGAGGAATTTTCTGTCATGTAATTTTGACCTCACTTAACTCAAAATGTATTTTTCAAGTGCAGACCAAAAAACCCCAGTGGAAGTTTTTCAAATGTACAGCATAATTCTGCAAATTTGGAAAGTTTCAAAGACCCAGTGCCAAACCCTATACACTGAGAATACTTTATTAGGTGAGTCACATTAAACAAATTGTGAGCCCCAATTCAAGGTCAAACAATTATATATATTTTTTCCCTGTTATATTTGTGATTCCTGGTAATACGAGGGAAGTGGTGGAGTCACCATCCCTGGAAGTGTTCAAAAAATAACTGGATATGGCATTTTTTGATATTGTATAGTGGGCATAGTGGTATTAGGTCAGAGGTTGGACTTGATGACCTTGGAGGAACTTTCCAACCCTAATGGTTCTATGATTCTATGAAAGTACCAATTAATTCACTGATTCATACAATGGCCTTTTCTAGTTTACTTAATGGGTAGATTTGAGCTCTGCATAACTAAAGAAAAGACAGAATAGGATTTTGGCATGTGACAAAGCAGGATTATGTCTAGTCTAAACCCACTACAAAGTTGACAAAAATTTGATAAGATTGTTACTTTTAAATCTGGAAGTCTTTTAAAATCTACTTTAAAAATTATTTTAAATTCAGCTTTTTAGACTTTTGATTACACTCTGTTGATGTGGTTACACGCATTCTGAAAAGTAAGCATGTCAAGAAAATCTCAGATTTGGTGTAGGGTGAAAGCTCTTACATAATTTGCTGAGTTGTGATGCACCATAGGTGGAAGGGCTAGGGAAAGGACAGGAGAAAATGTTTATTGTTTGGTGGCTTTCTCAAACACCAGACTAGCAATGTGTACGCATGGTTCTACCCTCTACTCTTCCCACTGCGTGTTACTTTTGTCTCACAGCAAACTGAAACCAGCATGTGTTTTGACCTAAAGCGGCTTGTATGTAAAACTCTTCTGGCTGCAGGTCAGGAAATAAGTAACAATTTTCCTAACCTTTCCATCCAAATATCTCCAGAAAGAGCAAAGGGATTAGCAGATGAAACTAAACATAGACATAGTTTAGTTGTTGCTGAAGTAGCAGGCCACTGAAAAAAGAAACTTCCTGCGTCTTTGCAAGTATGCGCTTGAGACACTTGAATACTATTTAGCTGTTAAAATAACAAACTGCAGGTAATTCTTGTTTCTTTGTAGGTAGGTATGAGAGGAAACCTTGGGTGCTAGCAAAAGGTAAATATTAAAGATTCTTTGATTGTAACATAACAAAGAGTTCACCTGAGTATCATATGCCAGCCAATTCCTGAATTTCAGATTAAAGAAGCAAATTTTATTTCAAAGTTCCTAAATACTGTGGCTGCATGACTCACAAGCCAAGAGAAGAAACCAAGAACATTCAAATAGGTCTGTTGAATTTCAGTGCCTTGAAGCCCAAACATTTTGAATTTTCATTTTTCATTATTGAAAATCTTTGCCCTAATTCATTTTGTGTTTATCTATATTCCATTTTGACAGTTCCATTTTCTTTTTAACACTCATAAAGCCTTTCCACTACCTACTAAGGAAAAGAATGGACCCTCTTATCAGATTTTAATCCAGCATATCTTTAAGAGAAATTGATCTTCAAGTGGTTTGTATTCCTTACAATTTTAAAGCAGCTTAATAGTATTCTTCTGAAAAGCAGAATTTATATTTTGGTTATAATGTCAGTAGGTACATTTTGAATTACTAACTTATCAGTGGAATACAGTTAGCATTGATACCAATTTATTAGCTGTGGAGAAAAATAATGCTGGGAAAATTAATCACGGAAAAAACATTCAGGATTTATGTTAGCTGGGGTTATAAAAACAGCAAAAATTAATAGGTCTGATTGCTTTTTCTTATTGAAGCTCTCTGTATGGGTTCTCAGTGGGATTCTGAGCAGTTGTTATGGGTTGTGGTGTTTAAGTGTTAGGATTTTATCCACAGACAAAGTAAACAGTGAAGTTCTCCTGTATGACAAGCAAAAGAATTGGGGTATAGAGAATTTTACTTGCAGGAAGCTAGCCAAGAATTATTCACGCATTGTATGGTGCATTTTCCTTATTTGGCAAGAAGAGGAACACTTCCATGAAGTTCACTCATATACAGTAGGATCTTTTAAATAAGAGATATAACCAATAGTGAGCAGAAAATGGTTATTGTGACTTATACCAAGCAAAGTCCTGTAATTCTTTGTGAGCTTTATTTTGCATTTCATTTTTACCAGACTCATATTTTTTAAAAAATCAATCTAAGTAATTAAATTAATAGAAAAATAAAACAATATGAAAAGTTAATTAAATTGTAATACCTTGAAGAATACACTTCAAATATCTTCTTACTTGAAGATATTAATTCAACATGCTGGCATTTCACAGACCATCAGTGAGATCTGAGCAGTACTTCCAAATGTGAAATATATCCAGTAAAGCTAGCCAGACTCTTACTGAGGTTCATATTTATCACCAACTGCACCTTCTTTTCTAGTTAATGAATCATCCACAATCTGACATTTTTTCCGGGAACATGTCTGTTAGTTTTTGGGTATGCCCAGAACAGTTTCAACAAGAAATGTGGAAGTGTAATAATGTTTTGATTTTTAATGACGGAGTGTAGTGTACACAGCTTAGAATGGCTTGTTCTCTTTTATTTTGGAGTGTTTTCTCATGCATTTGGCCTGTGTCCTTTAGGCTACAAAATACATTAAATAACATGGACAATAAAATCATATTGAAAAACCTGAAGCTAAATTTGATATGTGAGTTTGACTTCTAGTGTTCTCCTTTCAGGTTTTAGCCAAATTTTATAGGATTTTATGACTCTGACACTGATTTCTGAATGTGCATTATCTCAATACAGTGACATTAGTCACTACTAAAAGTTTAGGTTAAACGGCTTATGAAACGTGGCTTGTGAGAGATTACAACCACTATAGGCTGCACAATAGACACTGTTTCCTCTGACTGCTTATCTATGAGTTTTGCTATCAGTCGGTTGCCTTTAAATTATTATCCCCTAAGTTTTGAGCAATAGCAAGAATGTTCTTTCCTTCTTTGTTCTTCTTTCTTTCTTTTTCTTTCTTTCTTCCTTCCTTCCTCTCTTTTTCTTTCTTTCTTTCTTTCTTTCTTTCTTTCTTTCTTTCTTTCTTTCTTTCTTTCTTTCTTTCTTTCTTTCTTTCTTTCTTTCTGAGTAGGGAGAATTTTCTGGGCTTCATTTTTGACATCGCATCACTGTATTTTGAAATGCAATACTGGATTGAGACCTGATGGCCCCGAGGTTTAATTGAAGTCTCCTGAACTCATCTCAGATGACAAGTTGGCCTCTTTGCACAGAAGAATAAAATCAATATTTAAAAAAAAAAAATGTACCGCACTTTATTCTGGAAAGTACATTTTGGAACTTTTTCCAAGTAAAGTTTATAAAAAATTAATGTTAGGTAACCTTTTTGAGTAAAGGAGCCCAAGGGTATTTGTAATAAACCCTCTTTTCTAAGTGTGTCACTTGACAGGCTGTGCTCTCTAGTTGGCTAAAAGGTGTTTTAATTAGAGAAGAGAAGAAGTTAGAATGGAAAGAAAAGACATAAGGATGAAAAAGCTGAATGCATTTCACAGTTTATTTTGGGAAGAGTGCCCAGTTCAAGATGAATGCTGAGGTAAAGTTAAGTGAGAGTTAGAAAACAGTAGTTTGAAAGAGTTTTTGTGTATGAATAGAAAGTTAAGCATTGTAGATTTGTCTTTTATCACGCTTAAGACCAGCATGTCCCAGTAAGAACTCCCTATGCATTCTTGGAGAAATATAGGGATGCTAACCAGATGCTGGCAACTCATCACTAGTGGGGCTCCCTAGAGCTGCATCTTAGGCCCTGTGCTCTACAATAACTTCAGAAAGGACTTTAATGCAGGACTTGAAGAGACACTAAAAAAGCTCGCTAATGATACAAATTTGGGAGAAGCTGTTGACTCCTTTGAAGACCAAAAGGCCTTGCAGAGAGACCTTGATAAATTACAGGGCTGGAAAATCACTAATTGTAGTAGGTTAACAAGGGTGAGCCCTGGATTCTGCACCTGGAAGTGTACAACCCTGGATGTATGTACAGACTCGGTAATGAGATGCTGGAAAGCAGCGCTGTGGAAAGGGACTGGGGGATCCTGGTAGACAGAAAGTTGAACATGGGTCAGCAGTGCCCTGGCAGCCAAGAGGGCCACCCGTGTCCTGGGGAACATTGAGTACTGCATCGCCAGCCAGGCAAGGGAGTGGATTGTCTAGCTCTGCTCTGCACTGATGTGTCCTCACCTCGTGTCTCGTGTGTAGTTTTGGGTGTCACAATATGAGAAAGATATAAAGCTATTAGAGTGTGTCCAAAGGAGGACAATGAAGATGGTGAAGGGTCTAGAGGAAAAGCTGTATGAAGGGCAGCGGAGGTCACTCGGTCTGTTCAGCCTGGAGAAGAGGAGATTGAGGCGAGACCTCATCGCAGTTATAACTTCCTTGTGAGGGGAAGAGGGGCAGACACTGATCTCTTTTCTCTAGTGACCACTGAGAGGAAAAGAAGGAATGGTCTGAAATTGTGTCACCAGAAGTTTAGGTTGGATATCAGGACAAGATTCTTCACCCAGAGTGTGACTGGGCACTGGAACAGGCTCCCCAAGGAAATGGTCATAGCACCAGCCTGACAGAGTTCAAGAAGGGTTTGAACAATGCTCTCAGGCACATGCTGTGATTCTTTTGGCTGTCTTCTGTGGGTCCAGGAGCTGGACTCAGTGATACTGGTGAGTCTTGTGCAACTTGGAATATTCTGTGATTCTGTATAGGGATGGGATCAGGAACACAGCTCACAATTGGAGCTGAATTTGGTGACGGATGCAAAGGATAATAAGACGGGCCAGAAAAAGAAGACTGAAAAAAAACTTTCACCCTCAGGCTGGAGCTGGTGGCAACCAACATGGAAAAGGCTGAGGTATTCAACAATTCTTTTTGCCTCAGTTTTCAATGGTAATACCTCCTTCCACATCTAAAGCTCTGAACTTCAGCAAGCTTACATCAATCTTTTCATCCATCTGCACTCCCAAGTCTTCCTTGGCAAGGCTGCTCACAATTCCATGGAACTTCATCTTCCATTCAGTACTCATGTCTAGGATTGCCTCGAGATGTAAGACTTTGCGTCTTGGTCTGGTTGAACCTCATGAGGTTCCCACAGACTCACTTCTTGAGTTTGACCAGATCCCTCTGGATGGCATCCTGGCATCCCATCCTTTTAGGCATGTCAACTGCACCATGTTGTGAGCTAGTGGCTAGCTTAAAAATGGATCGACAGCAAAGAGTCAGGAAGGGTTTGCGTATGATAATCCATGGGAGGTTTATGTGATCCACACCATGACAAGGTCAGGGACGAAAGACCTTGAACAATGCAGTGTCTAGGCTTATAAATGGGGGAGGGGAAAGCATAAGGGACCAATGAATTGAGGGCACAGAGGTGTTACATAGGCAGGATTAGGGTGAGTGACGAGGGGGCAAGGGTTAATGGGGGAACAGGGAATAGGAGAACTTACTAGGTAAGGTAAAAATAGGGCAGGGAGGACAGAACTGGGGTCTTAGGGGCTGTCCCAACAATGGACTCTCTTAGCCCATTGTTTATCAGGTTCACTGACTTCCACAGCACCATTCAGCTTTTTGTTATCTGCAGGCTTGTTGAGTATGCACTCACTGTATGTGTCTTTGAAAAAGACTTTAAACAGTACAGATCTCAGTGTAGACCCCTGAAGGACACTACTTGTCACTGATCTCCATTCGGGCGTTGGGCCTCCATCAAATCCTTTTCAAATACTTGTCTTCATTATTTGAAGCAGACACACTCTTTATGAATAACCCATGATAAGTCTCCGAATTTGCAACTCTCTCCCCTCCACTTTTTAAAAATGCTTTGTGAAACTCAAGTGCTTGCATTGGTAAAATTAATATTAACGAAGGAAAAAAAACCCAGCTATTTTTGTAGTGATGTCTGTAATCTTCAGCCATGTTTTAGGTGGTTTGGCAGAAGGACAAGCAGTATAATTCTGTGCACCTGTACCATTTACGTCTCTTCTGCTGAGTGAAGGGATACAGGATGAGGCATTAAAGTCTATTTGGAGTATGACTGACAAAGACTTCAACATTGCCACTTATCCAAGTTAATCTGCTGATTGTTCTTATAACTGACATAATTATAATAATGATAATCTTGGCATAATTTATTCCAGGTCTATATATTATATAAATTAAAAATATCCCCATGACTGACTTAATGAAGTATGTTTTTTAAAAGAATAAAATTTATCTAATTTTAGCTAAACTTGAAATCACACTTCACTATTACATAACACATACAGGAGATGTTCCAGTTTTAGCCATTGTATTCAGAAAAATTAGCCAGCATTGTTTGTAAAGCTTTACAAAGCTTCAAATTGGCCACCTTATATTAGAAATGTTTTTCATTGGACTATTGGGCTCAAATGGAACCATTCTAGTATTTCTTCATTGAAAGCAGCCTTCTGTATATCCAGACTTTTACGAATAAGGAAGCAGCTTCATTCACATTTCCCAGACAATCCTTCCTTAATGTGGATGTCATATTAGTGTATGGCATTTCCCGGATATTTGACTTTTATTCATGAATATAAAAGGAGAAGAGGAAACATAGCAACAGAAGAGGGTAGAGCTCGGGATACCACTGGCAAAATGAACTAGAACAGGCACAGAAGAAAATTAAAGGTGAGAGAAAGGAGACAAGAAAGAAAAACAATAATAAAAACATGTCTGAGATATGAGAGACTGAAACAGAAGGAAGAAAGAGAAGAATTAAATCTAAGCACAAGAGGAGGAAAAGCACACATATGTGATGAAAAAGACAATAGCAAATACAACTTGAAAGGCAAGAAAAGAGATATATATGTAGAGGAAAAAGAAAAACTACATGAAGGAAGATCAGGCTTTAGGATTAATAGATGCAATATTTTTTATTCCAATCCCTATATTTAGTTCTTTGGCAGATTTCCCATTATTGTGTTCACTTGAAAAAAAAAAAAAAAAAGAGAATAGCTTTATGATACTTTAAGGAGTTGACTCATTACATTTTATGTCAATTCAAAAGTATACTCCTTGGGAGTATACTCTGTATACTTTCTTGGTGGTCCAACAGTTAAGTTTTCAGAACATTCAGTAAAGTGACAATTCCTGTGAATACATTTTTCTAGTTTTTTAAGAAATTAACGCAGATTGTTTTTAGTGAGATCATTCTTTTCATCGAACAAAAATGCAAGCCTTAAAGACTTTCATTGTTTCATCTTTTTTATTAATGTTCATGACATGTTAAACCAGAATTTTTTAATAAGTAGATTGTGCATACTTTAAAGAATCAAAAATGTTTTTAGCAGGCATTTGTTTCACAAAAAATAGTTTGAAAAAACATGAACTTTACCATCACCAGTTACAGTCAGACATTTAATTTAGACAAAGGAGTTCTGTCAGTGAATAGAAAAATTTACAACTTTGTCACCTGGTAGTCACTTTGTTCTGAATGGAAAAAGTAATAAACAAGGAATTATTCTGTAGTAACATCTAAATAGCACCTGTCTCTACTATTGGATTTTCTAATTCGTGAATTGACAGATTTAAAGAAAAACAAGAGACAAAAAAAATACTCAGAAAAAATGGTGCAAGACAAGTTGCCTTACTGCAAGCCACTGCAACATAAAAAAGTGAGAAAGACCAAAAAGATGATCTACGCAACTACGCAAGGGTCAGCCTCGCTTCCATCCCTAGAAGAATGTGAGGTAACCTTCATGAAAACACGGTAAATCTTGGAACATGCTTCTGCACATTTCAAGGAAACAAAGGTTATTGGAAGTAGTCAATAAGGATTTTCCAAGTATAAATCATGCCTGCCCAACCATTTGCCTTTTATAATAAAATTAATGGATTTGTAGACAAGGGTAGTAAGTAGTAGCTGTCATTTATCACAGCTTTAGGAAGGTTTTTGACACCATCTCCCATAATATTCTTGAACCCAAGCTGAGATATTGCAGTATGGATGAGTGGATAATGAATCTGTTGTTTGGAAGACTGGGCAGAGAGGGCCGTGATTAATGGGTGGTACTCTGGCTGGAGGCCAGTGACAAGTGCAGTACTGCACAGGTCTGTCCTGTGACTTCTGTTGCTTAACATCACTACCAACGGCACCAGACAATGCTCTCATCAAGTTTGCAGATGATGTGACAGTGGGGGCACCAGTCGATGTGTTTGAAACCAGAGCTGTCTCACAGGGGGACCTGCACAAAAGGAGAAAAATGGACAAACAGGAACATTATCAAATTCAACAAGGACAGATGCAAAGTCCTGCTCCTTGAAAGGAATAGTCCTCTGCAGTGATAGGCACTGGGCACTTCCGGGCTGAGGAGAAGCTCTGGAGAAAGGAGTTGAGTGTCCTGATGAGAAGCAAGCTGAACCTGAACCAGACAGAGACAAGAGCATCCAGGGCTACTCCACCAGAAGCTGGGAATATTAGGAAAAATACTATCTCCTTTTAGCCAGCATTCATTAGATAACATCTGTGCCTAGCTATCGGCCTCTGGTACAGAAAGGACTGTCAAATTTCAGTGAGTTCAGCAGCAGCCATCAGGGTGGTTTGAGTCTGGAATGGCTGCTCCATGCAGAGAGACTGAGGGAGCAGATGTCTTTCAGGCAGCATTGGAGGTGGCTTTGAGGACATATAATAGCCACCCCAGGTCCTACAGGGAAATCACCAAGGAGATGTAACCAGACTTTTTGTAGTGGTGCATGGTGCAAAGGGTCTAAATCAAAAAAAGAGGTTTTGGATTGGATAAGAGATGAGCTTTTTCCTCAGGAAAACAGTCACTGTAACAACTTGCCCAGAGAGGCACTCTACATCCACGGAGGTTTTTGATAAAGCCCTGAGAAACCTGTTTGGGCCAACACTGCTATCCAGACTAGAGACTGCCTGAGGTCCCTTCCAGAATGGGTGATTCTTGGACTGTGACCTATGGGTACAGAGGTCCACCAAAGAAAGAGGGACAAACACCAATTCTCAGAAAACTCCCGTTCCCTGCTTCCTTGCACATCAAGTCCTTATTTCACTAATTTCAAGCCCTCTAGTTTCTTAAATAAATAGCCAAGGACCTAAAAATGCCATAAATTTTTAGGATGTGGCTCTGATTTATTCACACAGCAAGTGAAATTTAGAGTAGGATCAAGCAATATATACATATATTTATTCAAAATATGTGTAGAAAGTGACTTAAAATAAATGTGTTAAATATTACTCCTTTGATTACATTTCTTTTCTTTTTCAAAATTTTCTTCATTACCAATCTATATGTTTTAGTGTTCAGAGTACTGATATTGTTATATTATATTCACCCTAATTTCCAGAAAGTTGTGCATATCTCTGTGTCAGGAGTAGATATGTCAGCATTCTTTTAGGAGAGTGGATCATTCACTTTATGCCAGTTTATATCCTTCTTTCTCCTTGATCATCCTGCCAATCTGGAAGTTCCGTTTTCGTTATTGAGCTTCATAATAATTCAGTTCCCTGATTTTGTTTCCCTTTGTGCTGCAAACTATAGCTAAACACATTGTATGCAAAACTTATGCACTTTATTTATCAAACAAAGATCTCTCTGTATAATTCTCAACAGTATTGAACTCTAAAAAAATTAATATATAAACCCCATTTATTGGGAGACTCCATCAAACTTTCTCTTAAATTATTTTAACATTGCGTGGGAGAATATTCAAATACAAAAGATGAAGTTTTCACTTCTTTAAAAATAATTTCAGGACTATATTAATACAAAGAGTATTCATTATTTTATTTTAAGGTTTCTCCCATGACCTTTTTTAACCTCTATCTGCAACAGGTAGTTGTCCCCAGAAAATGCCTGTTTAGTATTGAGTAAAGTTTTATGCTTTTGGACTAACCTTTTGGACCACCTTTTTGCAGATAAATTAAGTCTGAATAAACTGATCTTACCACAAATACATTATAAGTAAGCTAAACTAATCCCTAAAGCCTTTTCTGATTCTCTGGCTGACTTCAACCTCATTTTCTTTTTCTGTGTTTCAGGCTTCTCTAAGAGAATACCAGCTGAGTCCCCTCTGCCTCCCCTCATCAATATATTGACAATTCACGTTTGGAATCAATGCTGTGATGTCATTGCTCCTTTTAAAATATGGTATATTTGAAATCTTTGAAGCAAATACTCTCCAGGATGAATTCCTATGTTTGTTAGCATGCGATATTTAATGGACTTCATGTGACATCTTCACTATCACGTCACTTCAAATGACCTAAGCATAATGAGGCTTCTCAATTTAATTTTTTGTTTTGATTGTTGCTATTCTCAAAGACATATCAAAAATATATATATTTGATACACTACCAAATCGAAGATGTAATTTTTCTCCTCTGTTCCTGTACAGACACAGAAAATACTTTGTATTCTAAGCATGGTTAGCAAGCTATGGTCTCAGATACCACTTTGTGGTGTCCAGGAAGAAGCACTGCCCCTGCCATGGTGTTGGCTTGTCCTCTCACATCCTTATCTCCCAGGTGGCACATGCAGACTCTAGTCCCACAGTATTGGATATGGAGTTTCTCATCTCACAGCTGATCTCCCTATATAGGGTTTTTAAAACTACTTTGTGAGCAAAAATTTTCCTTAGAAACACCCCCACAAACAAAAGCTCAAACAAGCAAGCAAAAAAACCCCACTAAACTTCCAGAGTGGCTTATAGAGAAATACAGTTGCGGTTATAACTGTAGTGCATGACTTAAATCTGACGGTTTGCATTTTTGCTGCTATGTGCCTTAGGGCACCTTATATGATCAAATTTTGTTTTTGTTATCAATTGTCTTCCCATCACAAAGATTCATTATCCTTAGTCTTTCACTAATTAATCTCGAAGTTTCCTCGTGGTTTTTCTGTTTAGGTTCATTTCACTGGTCCTTGCCATACACTCATTTTTTCCCCCCTGGAGAGTGTTGTCCTTTATTTAAGGACAGGCCAAGTACAGTATGAAGGGAATATGTTTAAGATTCATGCTAATTGACAATAAATAGCCCCTGGGACTCAGATGCCACAGCTGCCCCCCTATTAGATCACTATTCAGATTATCAAGTTAAAATAATCTTTTCTGAAAACTCCACTGTACTGGGATACAAAGAAAAACATCAGACAGATCCTGCAAGCCTCCAGGGTGAATAATGTCTAGAGTCTGCAGTGAGAAATGGGCCAAATGACAGCTGACTTAGTATCGTCTGCTGATGGACCTAATATTCCTTGCTTCTGTATTTTATGGGGAAGTGCAGCCGAATGTTTGCAGCTGACTGACTGTCAGCTTTAGTTCAGCGGGTCAAGGTGCATAGAGATGTGGAGCTCCCTATCATATCAATACTCTGTCTCCTGTGTATATTTTCTGAATTATGGGATATTGAAGTCAGGCATGCATGAATGTACAATGTAGAGGCTAGAGACCTTAATGAGGGGGAGGGGCTTAGATCAAATATTTTATCAGGCTAGTCTCCTGAGAGCTATTTTATGCTGATTTTTGAGCTAAGTGGTTTCAGACTATGATTTGTGGAAGAGGAATATACGTTAGAAGAAAAGTGCTTTGTTCCTTTGCTAGTCTGACTCTTAATATCTCTGGAGAACTTTATATTGTCATTAGGTAATTGGTGTGGAAGATGCTTAAGAAAATAGACACTCTTCTGGTCTTCAGATTCTAGGATTCTGGCAGATAAATTATGTGTGTTTTCATTAAGTTGTAGCTCTCCCCAGGTCACCAGAGCTAAATAACTAAATCTCAATGTAATATCACAGTTTCAAATTTTGGTACTGCAACCCCTCAAAGACATTTGAACATTCAGTTCCTGATTTTGAATCTGGGCTCTCTCATATATTATCATTTGTTTTCTCAAAGCACTGGTTTGAGAACCACACACTGGAAATTAAAATATCCATTTCTCACCTTGGAACTACATTTCTCATCCTGAGAAAACTTTTCAGTCAGGCTTTCAGCTGTTCTATGGCATTTTTTATCATATCCTACACTTGACTATTGTTTTAAAATTATTATTTCAAAATCGTTGAACTTCATGTCTAGGTCCAGGCACTTTTCAATTTATCATTAGTGCATTTAAGAAATTTTTGATGATGCCTGCTTTTCAAATTGGATGTGTAATGCTCTTCCTAACCACAATAACCTGCCCATTCAGTCAAAAGATAGAAAGATGTAGAAAGACAACCTAAGTTCTGGCTCTCATATAGAACTTCACAAAAGTAGAATCAACTTCTGTAACATGTTAATCTCATGGATTTTTAAATTATAGCCTGTTATTAGTCCTTGTGTTTTTACGCAACACAACCCTGAAGACACATGCAGATGGATTTTTCCTTTCCCATTTCAAATTTTCGAGCCAAACTCCCCACCAGAGGTAGCCTATTACTGTAGAAGTAGATACAGTTGCAGAATATGGAGAGTAATAAAGTCCAAAAACATTTCTCTTGGCTACTCTTTGTAATGAGTTGAATTGCCTGCATTTTTCTGTCAACCCAACATGCAAAATGCTTGGGTTTTATCACTTGGCTGATATACTAATCACTAATATTGGCTGGTTGCAGCAGCTCTTTTTATGTTTTCATTGATCCTGCCTAAACATTATCTGACCTGCTCAAATACCTGAAAGGATAGAAAGAAAGAAAAAAAGAAAGAAAAAAAAAAAGATATGAACAATGGAGGAGAAAACTACGAAATGTCTTCCTGTATCGTAAGTTTTCCCAGTAGATTTTTTTCCCTTGTATCGTGGACAACATACTGACAGGAAAAAAAAGAAAACCAAAAACCACCACAAAACTTTCCCACTGCACACACAAAAAGAGGAAAACAACAACAAGAAAAAAACGCTCCAACCCCAAACCAAAACAGAATTACTGGAAAATAAAACAATATAATTTAATAGAAAGTATTAGCCGTTAAAAAACCTCATACAATTTCTAAAAATTTTTCTTATATTTATTAATTTTACTAACAATTTTAACATAATTTTCAAATATTTTGCAGTAAAACAAACTGCTTATTTTCTGTTAAGTTTCATAGGGAATATAAATAAATGTGCTTCAGCTTTCTCCAGAATGCCTACAGATGTGAATATTAGAAAGAGAGTACCTTGAGATTTCACCGGGGAGCCTTCAGTACTTGACAGTTACTGATGCTGGATGAACATGGGAAGCACTGAGGGAGTTTTTAAAATGGTTCTTTCTGTCCTTTAAAATAACTGTTTTCAGAAACATCTAAGAATCATAGAATCATTAAGGTTGGAAAGGATGCCTAAAATCATTGTGTCCAACCTTTGACCAAACCCTGCCACGCCAACTGAACCATAGCACTGAATGCCATGTCCAGCTGTTTCTTGAACACTTCCAGAGACAGTGACTCCACAACCTCCCTGGGCAGCCTGTTCCGATGCTTAACCACCCTTTCAGTGAAGAAATTCTTCCGGATGTCCAGCCTGAGCTTGAGGCCACTTCCTCTTGTCCTGTTGCTGGTTGCCTTGGAGAAGAGACCGAACCCCACTGGCTGTAGCCTACTTTCTGCTAGTTGTAGAGGGCGACAAGGTACTGCCTGAGCATCCCTTTCTCCAGACTAAACAACCCCAGCTCCTCACAGGACTTGTGCTCTGGACACTTTCCCAGCTCTGTTGTCCTTCTCTGGACTCTTTCCAGCACCTCAATGTCTTTCTTGTAGTGAAGCGCCCCAAACTGAACTCAGCATTCCCGGTGAGGCCTCACCAGTGCCCAGTACAGGGGGAAGATCACTGCCCTGGTCCTGTTGTCCTTGATCCATTAACTTTACAGTTTTAAAAACTTCAGAATGAGGAATTCTATATATATTCAGCAGGCCAGTGTGAAAAAGAGTTGTGGGAGAAAACAGCACTGAGAATACAATCAGAAAGCAACTGTGCTGAGTTAGTGAGGGGTTTATGTGTGCTAGAGGAAGATTAAAAAGTTGGAGTAATAAGAGTAAACAATATTGTGATTTCAAAGTGTAAAAGGAGAAATATTTGCCAGTTATAATCAGATAAATGTAATATAGACATTTTAATTGATGATTTTTAGAAATTACTTAAGATGTAAGACCAATAGCTATATCTTAAATGATCCATTTCAATGTAACAAAATTGCAGTGTATGAGTAACAGCTTAGTGATACTGGCTGTTATTTCAAGCCACTTATGAGTAGTTACAATTATTATTCTTATTTAAAATATTTTACTTGCTAGCTGTGTTCTTGAGATCAGCCTAGAGCCTGTACAGACCTGAAAGTTCAGAAGTGGTACAGGCCACCCTCTGCAGAACAGAACTTAAAACCAATTAATTTTTGACTCTGCTCAGCATGACTTAGATGATCCTGAATTTCACTGTTAAAGTTAAATATGCAAGTTGTCTGGGGTTGAAAATTCAGGTAGCTCTTCTTTATCAGTTCCAGCATGACATTTTTTATTATTGCCTGTAACCACTTGCTCTTTCCATTTGTTTCTCCTTTTAGGGAATTCTTTTTTTTTTAGGAACGATGCCAAATTTTATGCTGCTTCAAATATTTAACTTATTAATTTACTTTACTTAATATACGTCTCCTGCACGTAGATTTGCAGTTTAAAAAATACTATCTGTGTCTAGACTTGCATTGTATTATCTGTGACTCTCTGGAGACAGTTCCTTTTCTGGAGCAGACACAGCTAGAAGTGATGTTTAACAAAGTATAAAGCAGTCTAGCATGAAGAAAAGCATGCTTTTTCTTGCAAAGTATATCTGACAAAAACATAACTCTGTATCAGTTTATCTGAATATCCTATACCCTTTTAATTTATCTAAAATCTTAACTGCAGTATTCATTGCAGTATTCATATATGTAACAGACTTCAGTTTTTCCTAAAGGAAAAAAAACCTCTTCAGAAGTTGTTTGTTTTTTCTTAAATAAGAACAGAGTAACCCCATGTCAAACTATGAATAATCTCATAACTCCAGTTTTCTATAGGGCGCTGCTAGCACTTTGTGGGCAAAGACTTGAACTTTATCTTTGCTTATTAAAATATTTGTAGGCAGCACAAAAATGCACAGCTCAAAGTTTATTAATTTGGGGGCCTTTTTTGAAAAGCCTGCTATCTGTCCCATGCTGTAGAAATAGCTTATTTGATTTTATGTAAAAGGTCATGAATTTTCAAGTGTACCATAGGGGAAAAGAGTTTCAGCCATTCTGGCACTGTATTTGGAATTGGAAATAAATGTTATGTTTTACATGAATAAGATTATAAAGAGACTTGGCTACCCCAAGCCTGGAAAGTAGATAGTGGGGCAAATAGACATGGTATTTTAAATGTTAAGACATGAAAGATTTTGAACAAGAGACTTCAAGACTTTGGCAATTACTTAGATAGATGGAAGATTGGGTTCATATAATTGCGTTATATCTATGTTGTTTATTGCTTCCTATCTGAACTGCAGTGAATCTGAGTGAAGAATAATTTTGCTAAGAGTCATGGTTTAACACCAGCCAGCAAACTAAGTCCCACACAGCTGCTTTCTCACTCCCCCCGTAGTGGAGAAAGAGGAAAAGTGAGAAAACCCATGGGTTGATATAGCGGCTGGATAGATAAAGTAAAAGTTACACACACAAGAAAAGCAAAGCAAGGAATTCATTCACTGCTTCCCATGGCCAGGCAGGTGCTCAGCCATCTCCAGCAAGCTGGTCTCCATCTCGTTAACAGTGACTTGAGAAGACAAAAGCTATCCCTGTAAAAGTCATCTCCTTGCCTCTTCTTCCCCAGCTCTACATGATGAGCATAATGATGGCAAGGGATGGTATCTGGTCAGCTGGGATCAGATGTGCTGGCTGACACTTCTCCTTGCACACTTCCAGCCTGCCCAGTAGCATAGCAGGGGGAAAAGCAGAAAAGGCCTTGGCTGTGTTCACATGCTGCTCAGCTAAAACATCCACACTTGTGTTATTGACGCTGTTTCCATCACAAATCCAAAGCATAGCCCCACACCAACTACTGTGAAGAAAATTAACTTGTTCTCAGCCAAAACTAGCATACTGAGTAATCGTAAATAATATTGCATTATACCTTATTATTATTAATCTGTCAACAATATGTCAGTTACTGAATTTAAAGCCTTGCACTTCACCTTTCTGAAATTGAAAGACCCTAAAATAAAAATAATAAAATCAGCACACGAAATGTTACTGAAAATTTCTTCACAGGCCTTTTTCTGGAGAAAATTTATTCTAGCCCTGTCACATATCTACCTTTGTCAGTCTGCTGATAAATGCAGGAAATAAAATCATGCTAGGTTGATAGAAAGCCTGTTCAATAAAATTGAACTTAATAGTATCTTGGAGAGCTGCATTTCTGAAATCACTTTCCTGTTTTGGGTTTGATATTTGTTGCTAATGCTTGTCAACACAGGACATCTTTGGACGTCTTTAACAATTTTTATATAGAAAATTATTGACCGCATTGTATTAAGCTTAGGTTTTCAGAAAAGAGAAAATTTCTTAATCTCGGGGGGACAGAAGCATTATATAGTCTTGTTATAGTCAAATCTGACAGGACAATCCCTTCAAAGCTTAAGGAAATTCAACTTATTTCTGAATCTATCAGAGTACATTTAGCAGGAAATTTGATTTCTCTGCATCTATGTTTGTATTTCATACACACATTAACATATCCATAGGAAATATAAGAAAATGAATATCTTGATGATGGAATGACACCTGTAGTGTTTTCATGTACTATAGACATTTCAGGAATAGGTGAAATCCTTTAATGTATGTATTCAAAAATCAAGTTTAAAATTTCTTTGAAAGTTTAATGAAAACGTTATGAAACAAACATTATTTTCATATTCTTGCCGAAATGTAATGAAAAATATTTTTTTTATTTTTCAGGAAGAAAAGAATCCATAAATGATTTCAGAAGCCCAAGCTGGAAGCATTAGGAAACATCCTGGCTGAACACTTCTAAGCACTTATTTACCTTTTATATTTATTTGCTTTAACATCCCTAATTTTACTTTCATCCTGTGAAAGCAATCTATTTAAGGAAAATAAACTCAAATACAGAATACCAGATCATGTTATAAGCTGAGATTTCATGCAACTTTAATGAGTTAAGGTAGCTAATGGTTATTAATGGTTTTTTGGGATGATTACACTGATTATGCTTGGATAGAGTATGACAGTGTGAAATACTTTGCTATGTTATAATATTGTGCTCTGTATGCAGGACTGGTTCTTCTATTTCTAGAAGACTTCAACAATGTTGAGTTGTAAAGGAATTTCATAGATACATACGTTTGTCTTGAGTACAAAATGTAGCAATAGTGAAGGGTCTTCTCATTTTTTTTTGGTTTTTAGAGAAGCAACAGAAAACCTTATTTCTCAAAATCTCCTGATGAAACTCTGAAAAAAAGGGAAAAAGTAAAAAAAATCCCACACAATAAAAACAAAATCACAAAAAAAAGTATTATATTCAGAATAAAAAAAGCAAAAAAAAATTATAAACCCATCTGATTTCTTAGTTATTAGTGACACTTCCATTCAAAGACCTGTTGTCAGTAAAGATCTTTTGGCATATTTTTCCATACATCACTATCATAAATCTGTATAATTCATCAGATAATGATGAGGAGTCTGAACCATGGTGTATATATCATGTTCCTGGTAATTCTGCTTCTTGCTTACTGGCTGAGGTTTTTTGATTACATTGTTTATTCGGAACAAAGTGACTGAGAACAGAAGAGACAGAAAGAAAAACAAAATAAAGACTGAAAACAGACACTCTTCTTTCTTACAGATAACCCTAAAAATCCTAAATGATAAATGTGAAAATAAGCAAGTAAGTGCATTTTAAAAAATTATTTGTTGTTGGAGTTCTAAAACAAAACAAGCCATACTAATTATTTGATTAATGAGCGAATAAATAAATAAATAACCACATAAATAAATAAATAATATGTAGAAAATGTAAATAAGCAATATAAATATAAATAAGCAACAATTAATTGTCTGTTTCATGTACTAGAACAGAGTGAGCCTTAAAAAATTGGCTTATGTTTAAATCTGGGTGTATATTTAAGTATGCCATGCAGTAGTTAAGATTTGGTTTTGGGAAGGTGTCTTAGACCACTTTATGACGACATCTCATCTGAAGGGACTAAAGGTGTTTCCACATATGATAAGACTAATTGTTTGCCTTGAACCTTCTCCAACTCCATATTACAAGACTGAAGCCCATTTTTTTAATATCACTTAGCTTGGTTCCACGGAAAAATATCTTGTAACTTGTCCATGACATGCTTAAGACAGGTCCTAAATCATGATGATCAGGGAGCCCACATCCTAGGATGGGTGTATCACTTGTGTACAGATCAGTTCATGCCAGGTCTGTATATAGAGAGGTCTTATTTTCAGACTCCAGATGTCAAATATTAATTACAGGGAGGATGCACAGTCCAAAACCAAAATAATGGATACAAACGAAATACACAGTTTTGTATTATCTGCTCAGCATATCATCATTTTGCAAACTCAGAAGAAAAAACCACAGTGGAATTTATTTCCGTGAAGGTGTGTCTACAGAATAAAGCCATTTCTTTTCAACTTAAAAAGAAGGCCAAAGAAGTCTAGAATAATATTTAGGAGAAATAATTAACCTCCTTTAAGGTCACACCTCACAATGTGAGGACTTCTATGCCTTTTTTGTTTGTTTGTGTGTTAATAAACTACTCTAATTTTTGAGAGGTTTTTTTTTTTTTCATAATTAAGAAAGTTATTTGATCATGAAAAGTATTATGAATTTAAGCTGTAGTTTGGTTTTCTGGGAAACCTAGACTCAGTGAGTATTATTGAACACAGTGTTCCCTTACTTGGCATCAAAAAGCATTTTAATTTGGTTTCCTAAGAACATGAGTTTATGCAAAGACCGAGTTTTTCTGCTTACCTGTCAGTGTTCACATGAAAACTGAACCCATCCTCAGTATGGTGTGACAGAAGGGTAAAATACAGGAAAATAATAAACTGGCCATACTCAATTAAAACTTAAAATTTCTTGAGAATACAGGGCTTGGTAGCAGACAGAGCATCAAATTAGAGAAGCTGGTGAAGAAAAATCTTGGGTCTGAGCCTCTGACTTTTCTGATCTCATAGATCTGCTGTCTTTTCTGGTCTGGTTGGGCCACAAAGAGAGTTCAGGGTATAGTAAATGTAACAGAAAACTTGTCTTCCTACTACATAGCTTTAGAGAATAGACTAATTAAGGCAGAATTGAAAGCTCCCACTAATATAACAGGAAACCTTTTATTTATTCTTTATAATTTAAAAACAATAACAAGCCTCATCATTCTACTGCCATAACAACATAAAATTAGTAAGAAATGAAAATTTGTGCACCTACAGTATCTCTGTTATTCAAAGTATATGAAAACTGAAGACATTCTAAATATAGAAACATTCCACATACATTTTTATACCTTACATTTAGATTGTATTGGTTGACATGTATATTTGAGAATAAAATATTTATTACTAATGCTATCTCTTTTATTAGTTATTAGTTATATCTGTTTATTAATTGTTTTACTGTAATGAAAGAAACACATAGAAGGAAGGAACCAATGATACACCAATTTATTGAACCAGAATGGATACCAGTTCAGTGGAAATAGGTTTTCTTTCCAGGAATATGTTATTTTGATCTTAATTATAAAAGATTTGAACAGTTTATTTATAATCCTTGGTTTCTGTGAGATACTTCCACAAGAAATTACGAAGACTTCACCAGCCCTGCATAACCCAGTGTGGAGCATTACAATCTTCGGATGATAAAAAAGGGGTATCATAGTTTCTGAGACTTAAATTGCTGAACGAGTATATTAAAAACAAAGGTCTACTGTAGAGTATTCAAAGAGGTCACATTAATATTCATTAAATGAATTTATTATTGTAAATTAAGTATGGTAATCCGTTACAACATGTCATTAAGAGTGCCATAAAAAATCCCTACAATGGTGTGCTAAAATGAGATGGGTTATACATCATTAAAGATGTGTAGTACTTGCTTTATATTTGGATATAATTACTGCAAGAACATAATGACTATTTAAGTATAGCAGAAGTATAAGGCTTCACATATCGTACTACAACATTTTGAACTATGGAAATGGAAGTATCTCCTTTAAGGCTGAAGTTAAACAGATGATTCAAGCAAAGATGACAAAAGTATTTCTAAAAATGCTGGGGAGAGACTAAAAATTTATCCCAGCTTATTGTAAACAAGACAGGATAGTCATTTCACAACGAAAAGTGGTTGATAGCTTTGATTACATTGGTGAAATGGTGTATTTTGGATTATTCTTACTAGACCACATGTTTATTAAGAAAGAAGATAATAAGGTCCTAATTCTGCAATGATTCAGGTATATCTATAAATTGCTATCTATTAACTTCTCAGATTGAGTGTATATGTCTAAATTTAGCACATATATAGAAACCTGAAAGAGATGTCTCAAACCATTGAAAATTTATTTTAGAAGGGTTTTGAAATCAAACATTACTCAAAAACATCTGAGTATTACAAAACCTCACTATCTGGTTAAAGTACAGTATTGGAGTATTCCTGTAAGGACAGAAACCAAAGTGACTCTCCTTTGTCATTACCCAATTCACATGACATAAATTATATGATTTATTTCTCTTTTAAATTTAGTGTATAAGGATGGTGAGGGGAGTGAATTAATCCTGGTCACTGGATTAAAAATAATAATAATATGAATATTTATTACTTTAAGTGAGATCTGCACTTGTTGCTTTTGTGCTTCCAAAAACTTCTGTAATGTATCACCGCACCCATTTGAGTAAGCAAAAGTGTCTAATAACATGAAAGCAGTCTAATCTTTTCCGTGAGATTTATGTCAAGCCACCAAATCTTCCATACAAAATATCAGCTTATTTTAGGAAATGCTGTAGGGATGTTAATGGGATAGTTACTGAAAAATGAAACTCATTATGGTGTGATTTCCTGTTTGAATGCTTCACGAGAAAAAAAGTGGAACTTTGAATTAATGGGGTAGATCAACATACCACAAGTAGACAGTTAAGTGTTCATATCTCATATACTTTCAATTAAACTTTTGTAAGGAAAAACAGGAAAAGAAGAGGAAGTTAATGCTGGAACTAAGCACATGGAGTTTTAAGTAAACTAAAATTTGTTTTAGTTCAATTAACAGGGTTATAAAGTCCTTAAATCCAGGTTTAAGCAGTTAAAATTGCTGGGATGGAGGACAAAACTGTCAGACATCACAATGTTGGAAAATCTGTCTTCTGGAAAACCTTTAATTCTTTCAGTACAAATCGTTTAAAACACTCAGAAATCATAGCAATGTTTAAACACACAACTATTTCCTTAGGCTCTTCATTTTCTAGAGAAATAAAAATAAACACCAAAACAGACTCAAGTTTTAGAGAGATAGGTAAAGATCAGAATAAGACAGAAATAATTACAGGAAGGGACATGAATGTGCACAAATTGAAGGGGAAAGACATAGTCTTTTGGAAATAATAAAAATTAATCTGGTTCACTTCTCTTGGAATTCAGCTGAGACATTCTCTTTGTATCCAGTTTTCAGACTTGTTCCTTACAAAAACAAATACATAGGATTGACTTAGGTTTTATGGCAGGAAATCCTTCAAAATGCAAAGACTGAAAAATAAATTATGCCTCTACTCTGTAAAATTTTTTAAATTTAATAGAATATTATGTAATGCTGTAATAAATGACAGTATCGTACTACTTTTAAAAGGTGTAGTTTTGTAATAGGCATGTTAAAAGATACAATTTTATGCCATCTAGCCTTTTAGTATTTGCAGAAATCCTGTATTTTTTAGATTTGTATTTTTTAAAAATCTCTTTTGGGGGGGAAATAAAACCAAATACTGATGATTCTGATGTTTGAATCCTATTAAAAGTGTTAATTTCCCACAGTAATAATTTAGGATTTTAATTATAAGCTCGAAAAGCAGATTTAGAAGCATAGTTGGCACAACTGTAATGTTAATTTGTCCTTTAACGTTTATTGAAAGCAATATGTCCAATATAATTACAGTGTGTGTCAAATAACCCACCACTTTATTTTTTTTAATGCTTGATCCGTTAATTTACTTGATTAAGATGACTTGCCATCTGCTAAGGAATTTTTCTAGTGGTTCCGTCATTACTTTTAAATGTTAAGAAAAGATATAAAGCGTTTCCTTTGATTTTGTTTAATCTCTATTTACTTTCTGTTATTCCGTTAAGCCCTTATTGTGGTGTTCATCATCAATTTCTTCCTGGTTCCTACAAGAGTTGTATAGTAACTATTTCACTAAGAAGGACAAGTGAATTACAGAATCACATGAGTGTAGTTGTATTAGATGTGAAATCAGTGTCAAATCCTCAGTACTGTATTACCTTGTGAGGGTATTCAACTATTTATTTCCCGAAAAATATGAATATTGTCTTATAAGTAAAATTATATTCAATTGAAACTAGAGAGTTTATTAACCCTCTTCTTCCATTTCCTTAATTACCAAAACATGGAGTTTTACAAATATTGCCAAAGCAATGTGTAGTCAATTTAAACCTAATGAGATTACATTCTTAGTGGCTTTGGCTGGGTATAATAGAGAAACAGTAAGTGTGATTATGCATTTACATGCTCTCTTTGTAATCCATAAATCTCACAAGTACTTTATTGCCAGCACTGGAAGTTCCTCTGTCCAGACCTTTTTGGCAGTGTGTCTCCATAGTCCACAAAACCGAGAGTGTTAATTCTGAAACCCTTTGATTACGCTGAGAATATAATTATTTTTATAAATAAACAGCTGTAAAGAAAGGGACCTCAGTAAAGAAAATGTTCTAGTTTTCTCTTTTTCATGGCTATCTTAGGAAAGATTTTTGTCTCACTGTACCTAAATTTTCAGGTCTATGTGTTTATCATCTCTGCGTGCAAGAAAGACTTTTGTAGATCTTAGGAATTATTCAAAGATTTTTTTAAAAAAATCAGACCTTGAGTTGAAATTTCAGATACACATCTCTCTTTCAACTAGTATTGATTAGGTAACCCACTTCTGATTTTTACTGACCGATCTACTGATGAATGTACCAGCAATTCATGCTAACAAAAGGGAGTCACTTTATAAATTACTGACTGTGGGCAATCGCATACTCTGGAGATTGATGGCTGAAAAGAATGATGAATTTTATTATGTCTTCTCTGGATGAGATAGACAGCTGCCTTCATGACATATTCTCCTTTTCCCCCAAGACTACTGATACTACTTGATAAATATGAAAGCCAAGTCAGAGATGGTGTGCCTAGAGGCAGAGCAAAGAAAATTCAGGTCATTCTTCCACCAGGACCATCAAACTGACAAGGAGGTAATAATGCAGCCCAGGGCTTCAGAAGTTCTGCTCCCTGAGGACTTGAAGAATTATTATAAGACAGCCCCACTCAGTCCAGACTAGCCCTGCCCAGGGAATCCCTGATAAAGTGCTTACATAGATCTGTGTTGTAGGGCCCATGGAAAAGGAGGTCAGCAGAGCAAAGCAATTATGCATACTTAGTGTTTCCTCACTAAAACTGGATGAATATTTTATCCTTGAACATTCACCTTTGAAGAAATCTGAACTTTCTCTGCTTTGGGCCATTTTCATCAGGGGGATTCACCTGAAATGAAAAAAGAGTATGTTTCAATTCTCTGCATCACTTTGTGGAACCATTTTTATTTCAGGGCCTTAGAAGTAAGCCTGAAGAAATAAAGTTAAAACTTACACAACTGACTGTGGTGAGTCTCTATTTAGCAGCCCAGCCATGAAAACTTGCCAGTGACATAGAGAACATGATCCCATATCTGAAAATCTTTCTACCTGCAACACTTATTCTGCAGCAGCATGAACGAACAACTATCCATTAGCACAAAAAACCCAAAAGAGGTGGGGTATTTTTGGGTAGAAATTTTGCTCAATATTCTTTCTGTGCAAATTATTTTAATATCAGAGCAGGTATTGGAATCACCCTGAAAGTGACTGTCATAAACATTAAGATGTATAGTAACTGTCTCATTGATCAAAACAGTACTTTGGAAAAAAATTACACAAAGAGAAGCCGTGTTTGCGAGAGATGCTAAGGAGCTGATACCAAATTTATGATATACCTGTGGTTAAAGCTCTCGCTTGGAACGGGCAAGAGCTAAATTTAGATATGCTCTTTGCTGTTTTCAGAGTAAGAAGGCAACTGTAGGTCCAAAGTAGCAGACCGTGTCATTGTTTATGTTTCTTAATGCACAGTGATATAATACTTACATTTGAGACTGAAAGAACATGATCACAAAACATCCTCTAGCAGGTTGACTGGATTCTTCTCTTAAAAGATGAGATAGATTAATTATCCTGACAGAGGAAGAAACTGGTCCTGGATCCCCAGATCTAAGTATTGGGTTAATGAAAAACACATCGGATTTTTGTTTACTACTAGAATTACCACCAATATTTTTCAGGTAGTATGTTCAAATATCCATACTTTAACATTGCTACATATCCTATTTTTAAAACATCATGTTTCTCATTGTATATTTTTTGGTTTTAAGTGATAACACCAATTCCTTAAGCCTTTGCCTTCTATATTAATACAAAATTGGTAACATCTTTGGCAATTTCACTTAATAGACTGTAATTGCAAGACTTGTGTTAGCACCTGACTATGCCTTTAACCAGGTTCACAAGAACAGAATTACATTATGTTTTCCATACATCCCAAAGCTGCACACTATACCAAAATTTGAAAGATGAAGTTCTGAGGAAAAAAGGTGTACAAAATTTTCTGTGAGTTAAGAGGTGTAACCTGTGGAATTCATGTATAAAAAAAACCCTGACAAATAAATCTCCAAACATTTACTAGGCAAAGATAGTATTTTTGGTTTCTTTCCCTTACATAGCTCTTCAGAGAAAAAATTATATTTGCCACACATAATTATATGGAGAAGAAGGCCATTAAAAAGAAAAAAAAAAAGGCCTTAGAAATTTTAACTGAATGTATCAATCAATTGCAATAGAGTCTAATGAAATCCTACCACAGTGCCACTACTACCAGCAACAGCCCTGCTAAGTGAGAATGTGCCCTAGGCTGAGGCAACTTATGATGGCCAGCCACCTCAGATGAGATGACAAACAATTGACAGCAATGTCAGAGGTCTCACCTATGCGTTGATTTCAGCTGCAGACCTGGAGGTGCTTTTATATTGATGGGCAGCTAGGAAGGCAAAAGGCAAAAGAAAAAATAATGGCAGCAAATATTTGAATAAATTTAAATTAAATATGCCTTTATTATTTTCCAAAAATGGTCAAAAATAATATTCTTGACTTTGAGTTTTTATGAATCTGCTAAATTTATTTTTGAAAAGTGAGAATTCTTCTATGTCTTTGTGTAATGTAGTAGGAAGGAGAAAGGGGAAACAGAAGGAAATTCCCCATCAAGATAGAATAAAATATATTGGTTTTTAAAATGTATTTGCCCTTCATATGTGCTTTTTTCATTATATCAAGGATGGATTTGTTTTTGCGGTGAGTTGACCCTGGCTGGATAACAGGTGCCCACCAGAGCCACTCTATCTCTTCAAGGGAGAGAAAATAAAGTTACATTTCAGCAGAGAATTGCAAGGGAAGCATAGAGATGGAAGTCATATGTTTGCCTACTTCCATGCAAAGTTGGATAAAAAATAATGAAGTAGAAACATTTATGATTATATGAGAGATATGTCTTAACAGGCATCTCAGAAACAGGATCAGAATCAGCAAAATACTGAAATAGCAGGATACAAATGGTACTGAAATGAGAGAAAAGGTGTTATATGGAGCCACGACATTGCACATTAAAGAGGTGAAATAAGGTAGATACTTTAATTGTGAGTTCAAACACCAGAGTACTCCCATAACTGAAGTGAAGATTTGACTAGGCAGAATATTAATAGTACCACACGATCAACTACTCAATCGAGTAGGTTGCAAGTGAAACATTAATGTAAAATCTAACAGCTCAAAGCAAAAGTACAGCTGTAAAGGGAGAATCCAGTTACCTCCAAGTAAACTGGTTAATATCCTGGTAATGAACAATGTAGGGAATAAGAAATTAGATAACATACATACCTGCTTATTGTCATTCCTAATCAAAAAGTTCACAAGAAAAGAAACATCTCTGAATTTAGGCCTGAGATGTATGTTCAGCCACATTGAGAAAAGCCTGTTTGTAATAGAAAATTACATAAATTTTAATATTCTTGGAAGATTAAAATGCCCCTTCAGAATCTTTCACAGTAATATTTAATTTTAAGAAAGAAAACTGCATCAAAGCCAGAATGGTTATTAAAAGCAGCAGCTAAAATTTCAGTGTCCTGGAGGCAGTAACTGTGGAACAGGGAGATCTGTTACAGAGTTTCCAAAGGCTTTCAACAATATCCTTCACCAGAAGGATAAGACAGAAAATCACTTGTCATGAGATAAGGGGGAAGGTCTTCCCATGGATAAATAACCAGATAAACAATGGAAACAAAATGAGGGTAAACAGTGCTTTTGCACTGAGGTCAAACCCTGTAGTGCCACAGTGATCCATGCTGCAGCCCATGCTGTTTGACAAGCTTGTAACTGACCTGGAGAGAGGGTCAATAGCAAAGGACACAGCTCCCTGACGAGTACTGAGTTATTAACAGCAGCAAAGGTGAAAGTTGATTGAAGAATGGCAAAGGACAGTACAGTTCTGTGTGACTGGACACTGTAAAAGAGAGAGAAATTCAGGGCTGACAAATGTAATATGGTGCACACTGTGGAAAAAAATCCTAATTTTAAAGAGAAATGATTGGTCTGAGTTGGCTATTGCCAGTCATTAATGGAAACTTTAATGCAAATAGAATTAGTATTTTATTTACCAGGCTTTTCTGCTGTTAAACATATTCATAAGTTATTGGGAAACAGAATGAATAATGATATGTCAAGCTTTGTCAGTAATAAAAAATTATTCACATAGTTAAAACTAAAATTGACTGCAAAATACTACAGATGACTCTCATGACAATAAAATGGTAAATGAAATTCATTGTTGATAAATACAAAATAATTTTCAAGGGGGAAAAATACCAAATGCATTCTAATTATACACACAAAGTGATTGGCTCTAAATTAGCTTTCAGTATTCCACAAGGAAATTGTGTACAGTTTTCTAAATGTCAGCCTGGTGCTGAATAGCAATTTAAAGAACAAATAGAATGTTGAAATTATCAGAAAGACAATAAAGAACAAGATGAGAGACGTGACTCTGCCATTGTAAAAACCTCTGGAACAGTCACAGTGTAAATGCTGCACTCTCTTTCGCTGATACAAGGGTGGAGCAGGACCCAAAAGGGCTGTGAGGTCAGTCAGAACAGAGGGAAAGCTACCAAGGAGAAGCTAAATAAAGAAGGTATGACCGAGGTCTATAAAATCGCCAGTGGAATGAAGAAGCTTCTTCCCTATTTCGTGGCATTATGTGGAAGACAGCAAGACACTAAGAGAGGACCTGAAAGGAAGTCCTGTTGTGGACTTATAACTGCAGCCTCAAGTTCAGGATATACTTGTAGCATTGACTCCCAGAAACCAGGAAGGTACAGATGGAAAGTGTATTTTCTCTGGTTTAAATAACTTTTCCTTTGAAGCTACCACTGATCAGTATCAGAGACAAAGCATTGGGCTAAATAGGTTTTTGGTCTAATCTGGGACACCAATCATAAAGAAAATTTGTGAAGGGGTTGTGATGCCTTGGGTTTTCACTTTTATGCTTTTCAAATCCTTTACTGCTAATGTGTAACTGTGAAGTTTCTTGCAGCCTGCTCGCTGCTGTTCTCTCAGGCCAGGTAGTCATAACAAAGCCTCTCCAAGCCTGCTCTTCAAGAACATGCAGACTGTCCTAAACTAGAAATGTGCAAACCAACATCTTGAGAAGGGGGCTAAGCTTGAGGAAATTACATCATTTAGCTAAAGTTTTAATTGGTGAATTTATGCTGATGTGCAGATAGACCAAACCTATAAAAGTGTGAAGAACTTGTGACTTGTTGTCTGTCTTGGGGTCCATTTTGAAACTAGGCTCTGGCTCCCCAGGGTGTACCTGTGAAGGCCTTTCAAATAAACATCCACCTTTATTCCCTTACTCCTGTCTAGTCTCTGTTTCTAAGTAGGCTCTCAAGGCATCAGTTGAAGCATCATTACAGAGACACATATATATATGAAATTTCTTGGATCTAACTTGGGACGAATCTCTCAGAACGATGAAACTTCTCCTGTGGAAGGTCTATCTTTAGATGAGTTAACCTACGTGCTTCTCTTGAAGATTACGTTTAAGCATTTCATATATATATATGCACATATGTATACATGTATAAATATGAATAACATAGGTACAGGCAGATTCATCCTTTATTACCTGTTAACATTAGTTTTGGGCTTCCTTTCTGAAATGTTACAAAACGACAAGTTTTCAGTTTTCTTCAGTTAGGGCAGATAAATCAGAATCCAGCTATTGCGTTGAGGTTTTGGTGATACTTGGATTTGTGCTTCAAGACTCTAACTAGGTCACGCTCAGCACACACTTGATTCATTTCATGAACCTGTATTTTTATTTCCTAAAATGTTTAATTTATTTTTCAGTCTCACTTGTCGTCTGTTTATTGTTTCCATTAATAGAATTTGTATCATTTTACATCTCAAAGCACCATAAGGTAAAGTTGTAATAAATTAAATTAAGCAAGCAGTTAAAAACAATTTGACCATCTGATGATTATCGAAAATTCAGTGTAATAGGCTTTGATCCAATTTTTGGGATGAATGATACTGAAGGATGCTGTATAAATTCTACTACAAGATTTTTATTCTCCTTCTAGTCAATTGCAGGTGCACTGAGATAGCTGTAAGTGCCAAAATACAAAATTAGAAATCTAATGATTATTCTCATGCAGCTGTTTTTCCCTCACATTCCAATATTTAAATAGTTAACATCCATTTAAGTGGATTTAAGTGGTTTATCAGCAACATTTCAGGGGAATATTAGCAAGATTTGAAGTGAAATTAAGCAATCTCTGGTCATTTGTTGTTTTTATTGACATTTAAGGACAGCAAAGAGTAATAGCCATCAAATTTCTCATGGTGTAGGAAGGACATTCCTATGTGTGTAGAACACACTCACATAACGTTGCATTTTTAGACCTCTCTGCATCTGAGAGAAGGAAATATTACTGCAGTAGGTGAAGGCCATTTCATTGCTGACCTGAAAGATCAACAGAATTTTCACTGTCTCCTTTCAGCCATAAAAGCAGAGCAGGCATCTCATCATGCATTGAAAAACCATATACTGTCAAGTTGAGGGAGTTAATTGAAAAGTTATTTTGAATAACTCTTTTGGAGTAAGGTGAGAAAGAAAAGAATAAAAGAAAAAAGAAATTCAGATGAATAAAAAGGCTTAGAGGCATATTAACCTATGAAGTAACATATTCTAAAGGACCTGTTCTCTGGAGCTCATCAATGCAGAACTTGTGCCGGCTTGAACAAGATAAGATGTTATTTACAAAGGTGAATTTCAGTTCTAACTCTGGTTTCTTTCCAACAGTTGGATCTTCTAGGCCTAATTCCTCATTTAGCTAAACTAATATAAATGGAAAATTACTCCAGAAGAGAAGAAAAGACTCTGTGTTTAAAGGTCACCTCAAAGCCACCTGATACAGTCTTTGGAAATAAACTTCTACAATTGTTTTACCGCTATTAGAAAGTGTTTCGTAGTTCATGAGGTATAACAATAGCCAGTGGCAATGAAAATCTATAAAAAGGTTGAAAAATGGACAAAAGAATGCTAAGGTAATCTCATGAAATTAATTGATGAGTCGTAGATAAATGGGGAATCCAATCAGAAGTCAATGGACCAAAACTGAAATTTCAATAACGGACTATTCAACAAACAGAGTAAAGAAAGGGATTATGCACCATTATTCTCTCTTTTTCCTTCAGCGGAATCTCTGAACATAGTGAGGCATCTGCTCCCATTTGCACTGATGCTAAGGAATCTACAGCCACTCGCAATTTTCATATGTTGAGCTTATCTTCTTACCAGGAGACTTTAAAATTATCTCAAATTTGGAGGCAATAGAGCTAGTGTATCAAAAGATAGCTTCTTAGCAGAAAGGTAATTCACTAGGTTGCAATCAGTCCTCCACTTGAGATTCTGATCTTGTTAGAGAAATTCAATAATTGCAACACCTCAACTAGCATATATATGCCTGGGAGAATGCTAAATTAACGAATATTGGATGACTTAGAGAAATGGACTCTTGCTCTGCCTTCCCTACTCTTTTGATTTCCCTTCTACCTACATCCTGTCCCCATACATGTTTTTCTGTCCGCATCTTTTCATCCTGACTTAGGAGAAATTGTGCTGGCCAACACCAGAAGAAACAGCTAGATGAAACAGGATTCAAAAAGAAAGCCAAAGTGCTCTTAATCTATCAGAACATTGACTTTGTTGACAGCAAAAGCAAGCCAGAATCCACAGCAGCCACTGATACGTGTTTACCAATCCATAACATAAATCTATGAGGGACAACTTATTCTACAGCTGTTGACAAAATCCTATTTTTTCTCGTATTTTCTTAATGTTTCATATTGTTTTCCTTCTTTCTAAACCTGTTTTGGCAAAAGTAGGAAATAACTAGTATTTGTATTGTTCTACTGAAATCTTATAGAAAAGAACATTTTCTTCCTGTCTGAAAAATTTAATTTGTTGAAGGGAATGGTAGAGCAATTTTGGTGGGCACCTGGCATCCACCCAGGGTCAACCCACCACAAGGCATAAAATGTGCTTATGGCTTCCAGACGGATGTTGTTGTTGAGAAAAATTTTGGAAATTGTAGTTTTCAATTCAGTGGTTACATCTCTGATTAGTGCTTCTTTACGTACCTTTGTCTTTATTGAAGCTCTGGATTTTAAAATTATCTAAAATGAATGACAGGCTGATAAATTTTAGTAGAATTAGGCTAAGATCTTTATTCTCTCTTTCCTTCACCTGCAGGATAGGATTCTATATTTTTCCACATGGGAAGAATGTTTTGAGTCATGTCATAGGTGCATTAGAGAACAGTCAAGTCCATTTTGAAAGAACACAATCATTAGCATAAAGCACTATTCTTTCAAAGGACTGTGGTCTTGTCCATATCTTTAGGCAAACCGTGTCCAGACATTTGAAACAATTTCATATAGAACAACTGATCTTTTTTCCCTTTTGACAATGTTTTCATCAGGTGGACATTTTTCTCTCTTGTCTATTAAAACTGTTTTCTCCCCACTAGGTGCTTGTAATTTTCCAAAACAGTCAAGTAGACTTTTCGGGAGAAAATGTGAGGAGATTTGTGCTCAAAATACAGCAAAATAAGGAAGATATGTAAGTCAGAAGTGTGGGGGGGGGATAGAGAAAAAAATGTTTTAGCTCTTTTTCCTCTAATTCTTTTGCTGTTAGTAATCATGGGTTACAGGGGGATAAACAAAAACAAATAAAAGAGAGACTTTCATTGTAGGGCACTGGCCTCTTTAAACACGGAAAGTAGTGATAAGCTTTTTTTGAGACAGAAAAAGTGCTCTTATTTGCTGCACAATTGTGTTCACCTTTTCAATGTCTTTGGATGAACCACAACCCCAAATCAAATATTGTCATGCATTATTAAATTAAGTCAATTATATGTCAAACAGATGACGTTATGCATTAAATTTGTGCTGATAGAGACTGCATTTTTAGAGGGCAGCCAACACATCAAATTCTAAAAAGAGGCAATATATATTTCTGCTTGCAGATCCCTTTGTAATTCAGTGGGATACATTATATACAAGTTCCCTCATGCCAAATGCAACCCTAATAATTTACAGGGACATGTAGTGATGAAGAATTCAGAGGACTGGAGGAAATACAAATCCATTATCAACTTTAGACATCAGGCTGTGCTGGCAGTTTTTAATTCTTCTAAAGTTCATTCCACTTCTGTTTTTAATTTACCTTCAGTTTTCGCTGCCCCACGTGACAGCCTCCTTGCATCCATATGTTACTGCTATTAAAAAAAAAAAAAAAAAAAACAAAAAACCAAAAAAACCAAAACAGGCGAAGAGAGCCCAGTAGCTCTTCTCTCTTCTCTCTAAACTCTCTAAACCTGTTTAGTATCTTTTGCATGCTTACCAGGTGCTTATTCTTAACTTTGAGAGGGTATCTAAGTGGCAGCTTTTCTGACTCTCACCTTATATTGCATCTGACCATCTGTGCAGAGATTGTTTGGAATTTCCCTGATTCCTCAACGCACCAAACACCACACTCGAAGTTAAGTTTGCGAAAAAAAAAAAACCACCTTCAAGTTGCCTGGATTATTGATTAAAAGAAAAAAAGAAAAGTAAAAGGTCAAACTTGCAGCCATATGGTAAATTCTTGACTAATAGTGTCATGAAAATAGTCTTTTTGAAGGGTAAACTAACCTTTCACAGGTTGTAATTACTGTGCTACACACAGAAAATTCCCTTGTATATGTTATGGAAATGGGCCACTTCCAGATGAATAATGTAAAAGCTTGCTTGGAAAAATAGGGAGATACACAATTCTCTTCTCCTGGGCTTGTTGCAGACATGATTTTGTCCACAGCTAAGGCTTTCTTTCTAAAATATTCCCTATGTCCATTACTTATTTGTATTGCTTAATATTTGATGTTATTTTCCAAGGGAATATATCTTCATATATAGTCTTCCCTTCCCTTCCCTTCCCTTCCCTTCCCTTCCCTTCCCTTC
>VZRR01010904.1:19753-47242 GCA_013398015.1 Oreocharis arfaki | reverse complement strand
CTTCACTTCCCGGAACTTCCCTTCCCTTCCCTTCCCGGAACTTCCCTTCCCTTCCCTTCCCTTCTAAAAAAATTTGGTTTAAAATAAATATCTGTTGCAAATTTAATTCGTATTTACACACACTTGAATATAAAAACAAAACACACCCATGATGTTGAATTCATGTGAGCAGAACTGATGACAGAATCTGATGCAAAATGACTGAAAATAGTGGTATCTGCTAGTATCACACAGAGGGTTAAGTACATCTAAGGCTTATGGAGTCCTGGATAAAGGTAAGTACATTAGCTTTGCTTTGGTCTTTTGGGAATAGAAACAGATTGGCCAAATGACTTTTCCAAGTTCTTTCAGTAAGTCATGAACAGTCATGGAAAATAAAGTACGGGGCCAGCCAGCTTCAAAGTTTAAGGACAGGCAACATATACTCCTTATCTTAGCTGAAAGTTGATTTTCAAAGACACACTGGAAATGTTAACCCTTCCCTTTAGGCTCATATACATCATCTGAAACGAAAATTTTTCCTAAATATTGAAATTTAAGTGCATTTATTTTACACTTTATTTGTCTTTATTTTCAACATACACCATTAGCAAGGTTATTGCCAGCTGTCTGAACAGCTAAGCTGGCAATATGCTCACTTTTGGTTTGGACCCCAAGCTGAGAAAAGACGTACGGCACCTCAAGTATGCATCTCGATTTCCTAGGAAGACAGCTGGACTTGTAAACTGGAATTATTCCTTTTTTATTTCTTGTCAGAAATTATGCAGAATGGGCCACTAAAGAATCTGCCTTCAGTTTGATCCCCAAAATCAGCAATCCAACATTAAACTGATTTTTGGGAGAAAAACCAGTAGTAGAACTATTTCTACTGAAGGTTCAGGAGGAAAAACAAAATTTCCCACAGCAATTTAGAAAAATCATAAGGGTAAAAAAGAATATGTGAAATATTTCAAAATTATTTCATGAGGAATTGCAGAGTTAGGACAGGAAAACACTGCAGTTTGACTGAAGACAGTGCCTTTGTCTCTTCCTTTTTTTTCCCACTCTCTGACTTGAAGCTAGAAACCAAACCCCAAATATATTACTGAGGCTTTCATATGTGGCTGACAGACAGTATCTTGCCACTTGCAGAAAATGACTGCTATTGCCTAAGGGAAACTCAAGGGCTGTCCAGATACAGACAGGAAAATTAAGCAATTTACAAACAGTGGTCTAGATACTGGTTTTGGATCAAATTCATTTTGTGTAATGAATTCTACTCAAAGCTAGCAGAAAAGATTTAATCTTATTAGTACAATTTCTTGATAAATTGCAGGGTTTTAAATTGCAAATGATCACGTTAAAATGAGGAGTGACTTCCAGCAATGTAGTGAGAAACTGTTAGCAAAATGAAAACTCAGTAAATGGCTCCATTCTCTGCTGTCACAGTTCTATATGGACACAATGGATTTATAGAAGGAGGCTTTTTCTACTTCTTTCTTTGTATAGATTTAGTGATCAGAAAGATTGTTTAGGAATGAAATAAATTTATTATATTTTAATTTGGTGGGAAAAATATTTTTTCTCTTTAGAGAATGATTTCTTATCTCTTTCCACCTCAGGGTTTTTTTTTTTTTTTAAATTTTATTTTGAGGGGTAAACCAAGATAAGTAAAACTCATTTCTGTCAGCAGGCATGCACTGAGATGTGTTCAATGCTCTTCATATTCACTACTACTTTTTTTCTTCCTAAAAGTCAAAAAGGTTCAATTTACTTTACAAGACTATCATCTGTTAGTCTTTGCAGGTTTTGATGCTAGAGAACGGGTTTAAAAATAACAAAGTCACTAATCTCTGAACAAAACAATTGAAGTTATCTTAGCAGGCCATGACCTTCTAAGTGGTGAACTAATTTAATTGCCCTCTTACACTAACTAGAAACTCCATGTGCATGTGTGAAAGCAAGTGTGTGTGTGTGTGTGCTGAAGAACTAATCCTAAAAAGCAATTAAATACTTAATGGAACTCCTCATTGCATGTATTTCTATCTTTGACTTATGATTCTATGATATTTCAAAATGTTAATCCTTATCTTCCTCATTCACTTTGTAATTGCCCTCTTATTACATTGCATGCACTTTATTTTTATAATGACCTTTATGCTCTGAAGGAGCAGAGGACTTAGTTTCTCTGCCAGAACCACAAGAATGAATTGTGCTTTAAATAAACGATCCAACCTAGATCAGTTGCAGATGCAAATGCAGATCCTGTATCACTAGCTGGTATTATCTAAATGGCCACATGAAATCTTTATCTCTCTAAAGACCCTTTACCAAGATACTGCTTTTCAAAAGTTCTTTTGTCTACTTACTTACAGGCTCCTCATATTTTTAGTCGTTGTCTCCAGGTTACGTTTTGTCCAGAACCACACATTTTGATGTATTACATCTAACTTTGAAGGGCAAATACACATAAACTAGCAAAACTCAGGGAAAAAGTGAAAATTAGAGACATGCCTGTTACACTGACAATGTACTCAGTCCAGATTTTCTGTAATGCTTTCTGAACGAATTGCCCTTCTTCCCGCTCTCTGCCACCTAAAATGCTTCCCTCAAATTCCTCCATAAAATGTTCCACTTTAAATTGTAGTTTCTCTGCCTTGTAGAACATTATTCAGCACAGCTCAGTAGAGGGAAAAGTTTCTGTAACATATGGCACAACTGTGCTTTGGCAAAGGTGCGCTGATATGCTTCTGCTTCCTCAGCAATGATTCCTGTTTGGAGCCATTCACTCCTGTCTCTGCCCATTGACTGGCTTAAGAGCTATCTGGCACAGTGGAAGATTTGTAGAATCATTCCTTGGTATACACAGTTGGTGTGTGTTTGTGTGTGTCTGTACGTTAATATAAGAATTAGTTCAGTCAAGCTTCTGCGTGTCTTTGGAGTTTTTGTTAGGTTTTCCTTTTTTGTTTGTTTGTTTTGTCCTTTAGTTCATTTTTTTTATCCTTTAAATTCTTCATTACACAAGCAAATATTATTCAGCAAAAGCACAAAAGCATTCTCTAGTTCAAAGACTGTAATTTTAAAATAAGTCTGCTAATGAAAAAGTCTAGTGCCCTCCTTCCCCCACCCCTTCAATCTAATTCAAGCATATGTCTGGACTTTGAAAAGATTTTCCAATGTCATTTCTTCTTGGGCAGAAACCAAGTAAAAAATATTCCTTACCAAAAGAAAATGTTTGATAGTTGGTTATAAGTAAAACCAGGTTACAATGAAACCTGAGCTGAGTGAACTGCTACTGCAAAACCTCAAACGGTGTAAACCCAGCCTCAATTTTTGCATCAAAATACCAAGCTTTCACTTGAAGAGTTTTGAATCCTTTTGGCGAAACTTCTTCTATTCTCTATATTGGCTCCTATGTGTGCTCATATATATTCCATTTCTGAACAATAAACTCATTCTTTTCCTCTGTACAGAACAACAAACCCCAAGGTTGCAGATTCTGAATCTTGACATTTTGATATTTTATCTCTGTGGCAGATGGGATGGTTGGTGAACTCCGAACCATGGATTCATATATGCCCAATTCCATCTTCAGAAGAGCTTGAGAGCTGAATGTATGTCAGTCATCTGCTTTCATCTAAGTCCAGTACACTCTTATCTGGTCCTCGCTATTGGTCTTCCTTTTCTGGACAGCTGAAACTCAGCCTTCAGATGTAGTCCCACGGAAGGAAAAGTTGGGAGTGTGTAGAAACACCACTGCTGGGGCCCCACATGTTCAGGGATGTACCTGAAGTGTTGTCCCCAGGGAACAGAGATCTCTGAAAACTGTTCTGCAGCACAGTCTTCTGCCACAGAGGCCTGATTTTGATAAATGGTAGCCTTCTATTTTAATAGTATGTTTTGTCAGTGCAGGGTCCCTCTAATTTAGGTTTGATTTGGTGGCCCTCTTTGTGATTCACAAAAGGGTAAATCTTAAGCGCCATTGATTTTCAAAACCATGTGAATGACCATCTGATGTTCAGAAAAAGACTCTGTGTTGAATAGACATCTGCACTTATAACTGCAAAAGACCTCTAGGTATTAAGATGTTCAGGTGGATTTATAGCCTGTTAAGTCCTGCGTGAATTTTTATAGCAATAGTTAGTCCCATTACTTGTTCTAGTAATGAAATGTTTTCATTATTTTACTGTTATATTTTCACAATCCTTAAAAATTTCATGGTCAGAAAGATTTTCATGATAGCTAAATGTTGGGGTGGTTGAGCTGGCAATGGTAGAAGCTGAGATGCCAGAAACCCCTGGTGCAGCAGAGACTCTGCACTGGTGGGTCAACTCAGAAAGCAAATAGCTCCCCCTACTCGGGTTACAGGGAAAGACTTCTTCTCCCATCAGGCAGTACCTGTCTGGTACCTGGTCCCCCACTCCGCCCCTTCCCTCTCCCCATTGGTTGTTGTATCCCTCTGCCNTTTGCCATCACTGAAGTTGCAGGCTGGCAGCTGGAGCAGCGGTGCGGGGAGTCCGAGATGAGCTGCAGGAGAGCAGAGAATCCCTGCCTTGTCCCAAGAAGCCCCCGCTGCACTCCCAGGGAAAGCTGCAGCAGCTAAGCAACACCAAGCACTTCAACAGTTAAGGTTAATTTTTCCTTTTCCCTCTTCATCTCTCTTTAGCTCCTCTAATCCTTTTATCAAATGCTTTATTTTTCAGTTATTTTTCTCCTACATTTTTCCCTAAAAAGTATTTCTTCACAAAAAAACTTTTTACGTGAGAGTAGGTAGCTGGAGAAAGTTTTGTTTGGTTGATTCTTTTGGTTTATTTTGTGGTTTTGGTAATGGTTACAAGTGGAAAAAAGAGAGATGTTTTCTTTGCTAAACTTTTAACTAAGTTTCAGTATTTTTCTTCTTGTTTTCTGTGTCCTAAACAACATATGCTTATAATTCCAAATGTCAAAAATATTAAAATTTTATTTGACCTTAAATTCCTAAGGGAGATTGAAACATTATAAAACCAGAGGTCAAACAGAACTGCTGATGCTGTTTGTGATGACAGCACTGTTTAATCTAATTCATTAAATGACATTTCATCTGACAAGGGCCAGGCTTGAGAGTAATGTGGAGCAAAACAATTTTAGAAAGAATAAGAAGGAGGAGTTACAATATGATGAGAATAGCTGTGAACTCTCATTCACTGCAGGAAATCAAACCATTTTTTGTTCAAAATTCTGGTCTTGCCTAACAGCAGGAAGTACAGAGAGGTAAATATATTCAAAATTTGGGAAATTTGTATGTGGTTACAGACCATATTTTTGCTATCCCACCAACAAGTTGGAAACAAGGTATGGGAAAGGCAGATATCCCTCTCTCCCCAGAATAGTTTAGGTGTAAGTTTTCTGTCCTAGAAAGTCTTGCAATCATTCAGAGAAGAGGTCAGAATTTGAGAATTTAGAAACAGATGCAAACTTCAGAGCCATTGGTAGCCTCCATACACCAGACTGGATGTGTAGTAACAAAGTGATGTAATCATTTCTCCTTAAAACCAACTACCTTTTTTCTCTATTGGATGTGAGTGAAAGTGATGCAGAAGTTAAATCAGATTCATGCTGTGGATAAGGAATGTTGTTGAGATGTGAACTAGTACAGAACCTTTACTATTGGCTGCCCACAGACCAAGAAACATCCTTTTGAAGAGCATTACAGAATCAGAGAATTAAACAATTAGGCTGGAAAAGACCTCTGAGATCAAGTCCAACCTATGATCAAACCACCATGTCAGATAGACCATGGCGCTAAGTGCCATGTCCTTAGACACCTCCAGGGACTGTGATTCCACCACCTCCCTGGGCAGCCCATTCCAATGTTTAATCACCCTTTCTCTGAAGAAATTCCTTCTTACTTCCAACCCTAACCTACCTTGGGGCTCTCGTCCTGTCCTAGTTGCCTGGGAAAAGATGTTGACTCCTACCAGGCTACAACCTTCTTTCAGGTATTTGTGCATTTATTTCAAAACTGGGGAGAAGAAATCTTCAGAACTGGGAATACCCAAATTTACACCCATCAGAAATACTTTGGACTTTTTGAAAACCGATAATCCTAGTTTTCAATTTAGCACGAAACATTAATTTATGTTTCTTTGACAGTGGAAAAGTATTGTAACTAGAGATTTTTTAGAATGCAGCCAGGAATGCTTTGAAACAAGGCCTTTTCCTAACATCAAAGCTGAATAAAAGTTTTGTTATGGAACCACTTGAACGAGTCTTATAGATAGGACTCCATTCTGAAAATCATGCTTATTTCTGTAAAGTACAAGTAATAAAAATGAAAATGTAGGATTGTTTCTTTGTTCCTCTTGCTCTGCTATACAGCAGTGCCACAGAACATGATAGCTACAGACAAAAAGAAGTTTTCAATTCAGGTAGTACTTACCACTTTCCAGGAAGTTTCCCACATTCTTTTCATTCAGCCTTTGAGATTAATTTTGCATATAGATTTTGGTTTAAAGGCTTGATTTTTGCATTTAAAATGGCTGTGCACTTAAGGCTAGTTATCTATTAGCTGAAGGGTGGGGAAGAAAAATAAGGGAACTGGTGGAAAAGAAAGGATTTCCCAGAGGTATATGAATCTTGCTGTGGAATAATTAGTAAATTAGATTGTTTGTTGATACTTAGTATAAATTATTTGAGGATTATATAAGAAATCTGCACCAAAACCAATACTCTACAGCATTATTATGATAAAATTAAACATGCATCAAACTTCTATCTATAATACCATCATCATGGCATTTATCATGAAAAGCAAGTGTAGCTTCAATTAAAGCAGTCTATTCATTGTGAGTGTCAGATGATGTTATGTACTTTCTACAATAAATTGCCCACTGAAATAGTGGATTTAAGGTAATTCTTTCCTCCCCAAATATACTATGAACCACATTAATCCAATCAATTCCCACATGTAATGTTCTCATTTTTTTCTAAATTTTAAGTGATTGTTTTGGGTTTTTACCTATAAAATGCACAACAGGCATTGATTTTGCATGCTTGTTCAAAAAATTTCAAATCTTAAGTGGAAAGAAAAGCAGAGGTCTACTGCAGAACCCAAACCCTGATCTAAGTTTCGTTTGGACTGAACCCTTAGAGAACTTGTTAGGAGATGTATGGGTAGAAAATAAAGTGATTTGTAAGCTTTGTTATGAAGTCAATTGCTAGAAGAAAGCATTTCAGTATTTTGTTACCAAGAGGTAAAATCCAAGGGTCACTATAAGCATTTTACAGGATACAAATTTTAAAATCAAACAGGACTTCATACTTTTCGGGCAATGACAGCACACGAAATGAACCTTGCACTTGGCAGAAAAATAGAAGGATAAGGGCAACTCACTCAAAATGCAACAGAACTGTAGACTACAACAGCTTACTGAAAATATAACTCTTGTAGAACATGTAGGACAGGTAAAAAACAAACTAAATGTAGGCATATATAGAATACTAAACTTTAAATAATTAGTGATGTTATGAACTCATGACACTGGTTATAGTTAGTTTGTTGCAGCCATCTTAAAAGACTTAAATTATCCTTTGAATAAATAGGTCAGATTGGTCACACATCAGACTCTCTTTGCTTTCCATAAATCACAAATTAAAAGGTTAAAATCATTTAATTGAAAATGATAATACTTATAGTACATAAAAGCAGAATACCTAACATTAGAAAGTTTTGAGTAAGGCAGTAATTCAAATGAAAATTAAATAATTTGTTTTTAATAAACTAAATAATTCAGTGATGATTGAAAAACTGCTGATTACAATTGGATACTGGGAGGATGAGTTGACTTGTATTCCTATTCCAAATATGAGAATGTGCTCCTTAGAAGAGCACTTCCTTCTGTGTAGTTCCCTGTTTACTGCATGAGGGCAGTAAGAAATGCAATAGAATAGATAATTTGTCTTTGCAAAGATTAATACCAAAGTCTAGCATACATTAACTAGCATGAGAAATAAAGAAACTCATGAAATGGTAAGACATTAACATGGCTTTTCATGTCCTATTTTCTTTCTCTTCCATGTGGAGTCTTTGAGATGTGAAAGTAATCTAGACTTTTTTAATCTCTTACTCAATAGGAAACACCATGTCAGATGGGAACCCATCTCGCATTACATTCTGGACTGTTTAAATCCATGTGGAAACAAAATATAACGAGAAAAAAATCCTCCACATTTAAAAGTAACATTGGAGCCCAAATGAAGTCGTACAGAGTACCAGATACTAACCAGGATCACTATATTACATGTATTCAAAGGCCTTTAAAGCCTTTGAGGAGACCACTTCAGCTTTCTCCAAGTTTGCTTCCCCCGCATCAGTGTTAAGGAAACACATTCTCGCCATTAGTCTGTCTGTTGAGTTTCCAGCGCTAAATTTTCTTAGTGACCCCCATCCTTCAATTTCATTTCAACATTAAACTTGTGCTAAGATTAAAAGAAGAAAGTATAGGTACAGTGCCTTCTCCACCCTCACCTAATATGTCATATATATGTATGTATGTACTGAAATGTCGAAGTTACATTACAGAAGAATCTGGGCCCTACACTACTGTATGATGGGTCTCCTCGTGATGCCATAGAACCTCAATGACTTCAAAAGAATTCTAAAATATTCTCCCTGGAGGGTAAGTACTGTGGGATAAGGAGCATTTTTAACCATGAAAATATTGTTTATTTTCGGTTAAGTACCGACAGCATTGAGATACTAAAGACTGAAATACCCAATCACAGGAAACATGAGAAAACTCCCCTGCTCTCAGATATTAATAAAAAATATTTTTAAAGAAATTTTTAAGAGGGATGAATATAATACCTACATAATTATCTTCCTCTAAATGTCTCCTTTATTAATTGAACATATTTCATGAAAAGTTTAAATTTTCTTCTTCAGGCAGTAGAGAAATAGAATAGCATCTATTAAATACCTACTCTTTCTTTGAATGAAAACCAGAATCTTTTAAGTAAAAATATATATGAAATTCTAAGGCTTTAATTCCTTTTACATGGCTAAATATTGAAATAAATATTGACATATAACATTATGAGAAGAGGTAAGTCTATGTCAATATTTTCTTCATAGTTCATATTTCCTGTATGAAATAAAGTGTGAATCTTTGTTGATGGCAGTTACTTGTAACAACTGATTTGAATATCAGAAAAGAAGCAAAAAAAGGAACATAATTGTTAATATCCCACACATTTACTGACTAGATAAATATGTAATTGGAAAGGACTCTGAGATATCAGCTATTATACACTCCATGACATCCATAATCATTATAACAGTTTTATTTTTGATAGATGTTAAGCTATACTTAGCTCCCTAGCCCATGTAATGGTCAGCAGATCTCTTGAAATGTTTGCTTGAATATGTTAGCAAATGTAATGTGGGCTTTTTATAACAGAAACGCAGAAAATTTGAGTTTCAATCACTTATTCAGTCTTCAGGTTTTCCAGTACTGTGTCAGAATTTAAAAAGTATTGCAGCAAGTATTGTCACACACTTTTGGTATTGCCATTATACTCAGCTGGGCAATTTGCATAGTAAGTTATTCATTATCCATGAGTAGGAATATCAGTATTAATCATTTAACTTCATTTGAAAAATATAGGCTTCGTTTTTGCTGCTATTCTGGTAGAGGCAAATAATGCCCTTTGGATGATTACGGAAGTGATTGTGCTTGCAAAGCAGATGCCTAAAACTTTACCAGATATTAATTATATGATGGAAGGAATTCACGATGGTATTATTTTCTCTTTCTAAAGTCTCGCTTAAATACAGGATTTGTTCAATATGTTTTGCTTTTCTAAAATAGTGTTCTTAGAAAACTCTTTAAACTTCCTCTTTGTAAGGAGCTCTCCTGCTACTTGTGACATCAGATTATCATTTTGTCTTTGTAACACTGTCCCTGTACAGAAGACTGTGATGTCACCAGAATAAGTTGTTTCTCTTAGAGGTGCTGGAGAGTTGTGGGACTAATTCTGGCTTTTGTTGACCTGGATTCAGGTCTGTGTCCCGTGCCTCTGGGATGAGTTCACCACAGTCAACAGTTCTGGCATTATGTGCATTCACATCACTAAATACTGTGTTGTTTTATTCCCCAGTGTGGAGGCGCCTTGTGCAGCAATGTACATCTGTGAAAAAATGAGCAAATATAAAACTTTACATGTATTCACATTTTACCACATAAAAATTTTATGACTTAGCACTTACAGCAGATTTCACCTTGTTTGACTTTGGTCATGTGAAAATTCAACATCTATTTTAATCTGGTGATAGGGTAATGTATTCCAGGCTAAAATGATTCTCTTATGGGGCTAAAATGGACAACTACCTGAGAGATTTGTCTCTCTCTCCACTATACAGCATTAGCCTTGATGGCAAATTAAAAGCTTGGTCTTTAATCTTGCTTAAGGTTAAAGAATGAAAGTTGGATGGCTTAACTTGTCATCACCCTAGGCTCAGTGCACAAGGGCTGAATATGGATAACTCTATCCTGCAGGAGTTTGAGTTAAAAAACATGATGTTTAAACTTTCATCCTGAATATACGACAGGTGCAATTGATTATAAGAGCAGCTGAGCCACCAGCACACCTGAGTTTTTTGAACCTTGTTTTTAAAAAGCTGATAATCAAAATGTCTCTGGAAATTGGAAGCCACTGTTCACATTGAGAAGTATAAAAAATCAGCCACTAATGTGTCACTGAATTTGTTTTAAGTGCAGAGTCTTTATTATGCCAGACTAAAAAGCTTTTGCTGAGTCATAAGCAATGAAATAGTTCTTACATTTTTTTTAAAAAAAGAGAAAATTTCCTGAACTTGTTTTTATTTTTAAAGTTAAATGTGCAATAACATAGATACCCTGAACAGAGTAAGCCTTCCAGAAGTGGGAAGATCTGCTGAAGTTGTACTTGGAGATCTTTTTTCCCCTCTCTGCCTTCCTAACTGGAGCTCCCTGGCCTTTGTAGCACTGCAACGCTAGGGAGCACACTTTCATCAGGAATTATGCTGTCTGCAGCATCTACCGAGGCTGGGAGATAATCAGTTCTGCACATCAGCAGTTGGGCAGAGGGCCAACCCTTGCCCTGCTGCACGGAATGACAAGGCATGCGAAGATGACAGAGCTAATGGTAAACAATGACAGATCTGTCGAGAGTCTGATGGGATGCATCTCTTGTTTGTTCATGTACAGTACAGGAATCAGAGCTATTTTGTTCAGGGTGTGCTTAGATGCCTGTTTGAACTCTTCACCCTGCCTTTTACAAATCAGACTTAGCAGAGCAATGAAGAGGGTTTTTTTTTGTGAGTATGAGAGACTTACAGTAAGCTCAAAACTAGGACAAGCAATTCTTAGAGAAGGGAGAAAATATACTTGCTCTTCAATATTATTTATTTTCAAAATTCCCTCATTCTTATTGACCAGTTAATAAAGCCTTATTGTGTAATTATTACTTCTAATAATCAAGATATTTGTCTATAGAATTAAAAGTGCAGAAGGACAGAAAATAATTTTTTCTTTGGAGTAGCATTAGACTCAATTTTAATAATATGAGTTGCATTTTAAAATGCACTAAATTATTCCTTTCTTCAACCATTTCCAAGTAAATTTATTTTCTTATTAAATCTGTTTATCTGCTGATTTAAGTTTTGATATAAGCCAAATGTGCTTATCTTGTATATTGTACCATTGCTTTTAGGGAGTTTAAAGTCTTAATTTAAATCCTACATTACACATTTTATACTTTTGATACACTACTCTTTATTTCGTTATGGTGACCAAGTTTATTTTTTGCTAGGGTGAGGAGTTCTGAACAGGTTAACTTTAACCTGTGCAACTTTGACATGATCACACAAAAAGATGTCTGGTAATCCTCACCATTTATACTGTAGAAAACTTTTCTTATCAGAAAAATGTATGTTGCACCAGACAGTGTTAGAAATAACTAATAATAACAATAACAACCCCAGCAAAACAACAACCAAAACAAACACCACAAAATCTTTCCCAGATCTTCAGCAGAAGAACAGCTACCCCAAATCAGATCTGTGGTTCATACAGTCCACTCTTAATGTCCTTTTCATTAGCTTCATGGAAAAGTTTAAGCTAACATGCAAAAAACAGCTGTTAGGCAATCAGCTTAAATTCAAAACAATATTTCAAGTGTTTCAGGTGTTTCAGGCTACTGATTTTCTTTAAAACATTTCTCTGTTCTTCTCCATTTATGCAACCTTGCCTGTCACCTTCTGTGTGCTGAACTACGGTAAAACAGAACCTTACTGGTTTGGTTTGTGCATTAAGAAGGTCGAAATATGTATAGCAATGTATCAGTCCTTCAGATCCTCTTGTCTTAGGGGGACTTAAGCTTGGGCAAGTACTTTTATTCTCTGGTAGAGAGCAACCCCCTCCCGAAGTATTAAAGCAGACTACTCAAAAGTAGTGCTGCATGAAGCAGCAGTCACCTACTGCTAAATAGAGAACTCCAGAGCTACCACATTCAATTAAAAAATTCCAGTTGAGAAATTCTGGTCTTCAGGGGGGTAGTAGGGTATGTGATCATAGAATAAATAATTTCCATTAGGAGAACTGTATTAAATCAGATTACATAACTGTTTCTTTGAGTAGAACTTGCCTGAAATTAAACTTATAAAGTGTTATCCCACATAAGAGCAAGTTTGGGCTGCAATTCTAGAAGCTGGACACCTAATTCAAAATACAATCAAGTGAAAATCTCAGACTACAGAGTGAATAAATGTAAACTATTGATAACATGACTGCACAATCAGTTTTTAAGGAAAAGTCACCATTGATTTCAGTGCTTAAAAATCAATGCATTCTCTGCAGAGAAATAGATTCAGATTAACAGTGATTATTTATCATAATGACTTTATCTGAGGATATCGCCCATTTCATAAATATACGCTTAATATTCTTGTTTAATACTCTCTCTGTTGTGATATTACTACTATTCTGTGAAGAAACCATTATCAGCCTTCACAATTTTTCTGTTGTTTTTAGGCAAAGTTATAAGGAACTTCTTAGGAGACTTGCAATCTGCATGGAAGAACTCCAGCCTGTGATGTTATGGCTCTTGTTTCCCACCTGTACAATGATACCAGCCAGAGGTCACGGCTACTCAGTGGGGATCCACCACACAAGGATCTACTTGCGCACTCTTAAAAGCTAGATGCTGATCTAGAAGGCTTTACAGCCTAAAAAGACTGAAGAGTTAAAAGGCAAAAAGGGTTGAGATAGCTCAGCTTCCTTGTGAAAGGTCAATGACAGAGATGGATGCAACAACTAGAACCATAAAACCCTTCTTTAAATTAAGTAGACTGTGCAGAATATAGCCAGTGTCACCAGTTCTTGAAAATTTTTATTTAAATTCAAAGCCCTAAGGTCTGATTATTTAAGCTGTTTATGAAAAACATAGAACACTGAATTCAAAAGGGCAAAATGCTCTGCTAGATGGTCTGCTAATTTCAGAACTGTGCCAGATTTTACCATTTTAAAGACTTCCAGGCCTTAAGAGTAAAACTCTTAAATATTTATCATATGAACAATTCTGCTAGCTGGTAGGACTATATATGTAAATCTGGAATTATGTATTTACGAAATGCTCTAGTCACTGTATACCTAATCCCATATATAATGAAAATTAGGTTCACTGTCAAAATTATTCTTTTTGAAAGTGGGAAATAAAAAAATACTTTAAATACTATTTCATTTTCCCTCCTGTTTCCAGTAGAAATAATCTAAAGATATGCTAACTCAAGTGTGTAACTTTTGGCTTGTAAGTGGTGCGTGTTTTGGAAGCTGAAGAGATATGCCTGTTTGATAAGGGTTGTGAAGAAGATTTAAATGCCTCTCAGAAGGGAAAGGTTCTACTGCCACAAGTTTATCCCACATACAAACTTTTCATTCACACAAAATAGGGAAAATTCCCAGCATAATTCCAAATGAAATGAAATAACTGCAGAAAGTAAGTCTATGCTAAGGTTATAAGGAAAGACTGCATATTTAATGAAAAAAAAATAATAAAAGGTCAAGTTCTAACATCCAGTCATTGGTCAGTGGAAAATGGAAGTTAATAATCAGTTCACTCCCAGGCTTCTATTTTATTCCTTGGCTTCAGAAACCAACGAACAAACAAACAAGCCCACCATATTTTCAAAACTTACTGTAATCACAAAATCAAATATACCATCAGGAAAAAAAGATGTATTTCACCTGTCATTTTAGAAAACGGTTACTAAATATAAAAACATTCTATCTGATCTATTTTTTAATTTTTCACTGTAGAAAAAAACTAATAGAACTCTATTTGGGTCATTCTGTTATACAAAATATTATCTGTCATATAAAAGCTGCAGTGACTTTTATTGTTTGTGTCTTCTCCAGAAATCACTTAGCATTTTCCTTGCTGTGGAAACTTGTAATAAAATGGTTATAACAGGAAAAGCAAGTCACCTAGCAGTATAACCCACAGAAAAATGAACACTTCAGCACTTAATTTTTATGGGCTAGTTAACCTCATTGGATTTATATAACCGCCAAAGCCTGACCTCCATTACTGTTGATCAGAACCGAAATTTACTTCCATAACATATAATATTGACCACTTTAGAGAAATAAAGGAAAACACAAAAGGCACAGAACCTACTTACTCTCATTATTGGATATATTTTTCCCTATCTCTGAGGCTTACCATTAACTGCTACACTGGATAAATTGGAAAGCAAGTCTGTGTTCATGCACTAAAGCCTATCAATAATGACCTATCAATTTCCAAACGTGTAAGTGGCTATCTAATAAACAGGAAAGGGCAAGCCTCTAAATATAGCAAAATCTACAATGTGACGTACTGCCAAGTGTTAGGACCTGAATTTCATTGGCTAAGTTCTGGTTTTGTAATACTACCTGCATTTATACTAGGACCTTATTTTGCCAGTGTGCCAGCAATCATCTCTTACTATCCGATCATCAGAAATAGGCTTTGTCTGTCCTTTTATTCCCTTTATGTTCCCTTTGTTATTCCACAAATGTATTCTATATATTCAAAATGTTTGGATAATTAAAATTCTATGTATAAAGTACCATTATAATGGTGTAATTCAATTGAAATAGCCTGGTAGGCATGCATCAAAATAATGAAAAATAATTTAAATTAATTAATTAATATTATCTCCTTTTCCTTAGAGGGCAGTAACCCTTTGTACTTGATTATCTTGATCCATGAGAGAGGTAAATGAAATGTATGAAAACTAAAAGTGCTGCTCTAGACTTTGGTTGACTAATATGTCTGTTTGGCTTCACCTTATAGTTATTTCTCAGAAATTCTGAATAAGAATTTCTGAAGAGCTAAGTACATGTAGGCTTCTAGATGTATTATTTAGGAAATGTGGTCTTAAAATTTATGTTTGTTTAATTGTAGGAGTAAAATATAATTTAAATATAGTGTTACTTTGTGTTAGGACTGACATTTTTGAGATCAGTATAACAATATGGAAGACAGAAGGAAATCTGTATATTGTCTGACATTAAATTATTTAGATTGACTTGTTACTTGTAATTTTACATCTTCTCTTTTCTAACTTTTTCTTATTTAGCTTTCAGACTTTAAAGTTTTGCTTTTCCTGGTTGCTGACTTTATTTATTTTTCTTTATTTATCCTGCACTATTTTTATTCTTTTAGCACCCTCATTTTTTTTAAGAGAAAGAAAACAGACAAAAAGCAGTATTATTGCACGTTTCCTGGAGACACTGCAAACAGCAAAAACAGACTTTGGCAATGAATGCTGACTTTATTTATAAGAAAGAAGGCAACATTTTACCACAAACCTTCAAGAATCAAAAGTCAAGACGTGGGAATTGAGATTAGCTTGAAAATCAAAATTTGGGAAAGGAGAGTGACATCCTCTGTGTTGCCTTTTGTGCTGCTTACTCATTCAGATATGCTCTAAAAGTTTTCTAACTACAGCAGTGATTAGAGGCATACTAATTTGGAAATTACTCTAGAGTAATACAAAAATGTCAGTAGCTGGGCTGAAGAACAAACTGATGCCTTGAAATATTTCTTAAAATCTGTAATAGCTGCCAATTGAGTGGCAAGGAGACAGCTGTTCTGGAGTCTTTTGCTATGGGTGTGAAACGTACATTTGGCTACTGTCATCACTGACCACAACTAACCAAAATATACAAACACGTGAACTTTGTGTACATGTGAATTTTTTTCAATTTGTTAATTAGCTCAGCTAAGCATGTGGTTGAAGGTGGATGGAGGCCTTTTGAAAAGCGGTCAAACATCTCAAAGAGTTTTTTTGAGGATATATGTGTCGAATAATATTTCTAATAGTGATCTATGGGCAACATCTTCAGGGTACCTTGTGCTGTTACTGGTGGTGATCTAGGTCTCCATTTAATTTTTCAAATCAGTATTTTTAAAGGGATTAGACTAAATGAATCAAGAACTATTCCTATAAACCCTTATAGTAAATATTTAATTCAGAAATGCCTGGAGCGTTTCTTCAACATTTCTTCACTTTTGAAACACAACCTAAGAGGCCAAGTCTCAAAGGAAAGGATTGGAAAAGGTAGATTTACATTAGAGTGATAATATAGGGGTGTTAGAATTGATTTTGAAAATTTAATATTCACCCCCACTGCTAGCTGCAGTGATGACAGTAGATGTTATATGAGTATGCTTGTTAGCAAAGATTAGGGCCGGATCCTTTATACTGGAAGTTTGCAGACTGCAAACAGTCATAGTGCAGTTGAAAAAAAAAAAAGTTTAATAATGATCTTTCTGTATTTATGTATTATAATCACCTTTGACTTTGTAGGGTATCTGCAGATTCTCACTCATTTAATGGATGAAATAATATAAACAGAATTTTATAGATAATAATCCCCTTTAAACGACCCTTTTGGTAACTCTCTGGCTTGTCTGAATGTAGGATCTTTACAGCTAAGCTCCGAGTGCACCAATTTTTCTGTCATCTTAAGCGGAGTCAAAAAAGGCCTCAGTGCTCAGCATGAATCTACATTTCTCTCTCTTTTCCCTCCTGAGATTACAGCAGGACTTGAACCATATCAAACCAATTAAAAGTCACACACCAGCATTTGCATCAACTATTCAAATCTGAAGTATAACTTGGGCAATGAGTATATGAGGAGAATGGATAAAAATGTAAATTGTGCTGGAAAGAAAGTTTATTTTATAAGTTGTTTATATTAAAATTTTGTGTAAGACAGTGCACCAGTAGGTTGTACATTTTTTGCTGTTCTTTTCTATGAAAGTAGAGTAAGACCTTAGTTTCCTGGATAATTTGCAGTGGCAGCCATAATCTTTGCCTGGATGGTGTTCATAGCAAGTTGTTCTTTCTGAGCTTTTGTTTTTCTTCATTATTCATTAGATGTAAACCACTATTAAGTCAAAAAGATGAAATTGGTCACTCAAGCAGACCCTCTTGGGAAGTATTATGCAAAAAATCCCTATCCCCTAAGAAAAAAGTTGATCTTAAATGACTCTTCTCTCCACATAAAGGTACAGTGGAAGTTCATTTCTATATTCTTCTGTTTTGCTTTAACTTCCTTCATTTGATAGCATTAAAAAAAATCTCCCGATTCTCTTTTAGATGACCACTGTACACTTAGAAATAGGTTTCAGAAATGAGATTACTTCTTCCGGAATGATGATGCTGAACTATTGACCTGTGGGGAGAGAGATGATGATGTTGACTTTCACTATGCCAGGTTCTCTGTCTCTAGTAATTTTTCCTCTAAAATTCAGTAGTGGTGGGTTACAAAACAGGGGTCAAGGCAAATTACATGGTAGTCAACCCACTGCATTACTCTATGCCTGTGATCTGTCTTAGTCTCTTGGTCATTCAAATGCAGGTGATGGTTTCAGTGCTGAAATAGTGAGGTGAAATGTAACTTGATTTAACATTTTAACCAGAAAGGATTGCTGTCTTCCTCTACTGCCTCAGTGTAAGGCCTTTGATGATAACCAATGGTGATGGCAAAGTATATAATGAATGAAGGCACTAGGTGCTAGTGCTACTCATAAAAAAGAGCTGGGAGGTAGTTAAATCTGTGGGTTTAAATTTAGAATAGGCAAGCAATTTGTAATGAATTATTTATTGGGTTAAATTTCACCACCTTTTTTTTTTCCTGTTCACCAGTTGTCCACAAACATATGGCAAAATTTGTGGATTTATTCATTACCTAGAAAATATTCATTTATTTCCTCAGTGAATAAATTCTTGGCCTGCAGATTGCTCACAAGCAGTTCATAGGGAATATTCAGAAGATGCACTGTGTGTGTTAGTTTCCACGTCTGCTTCGATATGCTGTAAATTAGCACTATTATTATGACTAAAAGATCACAAGAGCAGATGCTGTGCTGACAGCAATATTTCAGCTAGCCCTTTATTTAATTCTCATCAGAACATAACGTAGTACTCTAACATTACACTTCTGGATTTACCTGCAGCATATCATAGCTCCTATTAAATGAAGAATTAGTTTCAGTCTGGGTTAATTTACCAGTCCTATTTACATCGTGGTCCCAGGATTTTGTTGGCACAGATGAGAGGACAGAGAATTGAAGTTCAGTCAGGAATGAACATTTAACAGTAAGATGTTATTGCATCAATATTATCAGCAAAATCTATCTGGTTAAAGCCTTGCATAAAAAAAAAAAGCATATTCATATATTTTATTTACATTATGGTGCATGCACTTAGCCTCTGTAGAGAGCAAAGAGAGAGCTCTTAGTTTTTTACTCTGGCTGAAGGGTTTGCTTTGTTTGTTTTTTTCATATGTTAGCAATGCAGAAGCATGCATATTTTAAAATTAATATTTTGGGGATAGAAAAACAGGTCAGTAAAATTAACAAACATTAGTTGGAACTTCCGCTGTTTGGAGAGATGACAACATTTGCATGATATCAGTAGTGTACATTCCCCAGATGTTAAGGATCGTTTGTGCCTCAGTGGAGATGGTCAGGTTTGAGGCGATGATAAAGCAGTGATAACCACCTCTTTGTAGAAACCATTTTCATGCCCATCCTTTCCTTTGACCTATGAAGAAAGGTAGGTAACTTCAACTTCTCCCTCTACATATTGTCTACAGACTGCCACAGTACCTTTCTGCAAATCTCACTCGAGCAGAGGAACTTTTTCACTAGTTTTGCCATAGCAGTGCATGAAAAATAACATTTGGGGATAGCACTCTAGAGGTATCTTCTCAGTTTCCTGAGAGAATTGGAAGAAGTGGAGAAAACTTCTTGTAATTTCAAGGGTCTTTGAATTTGTCTTATGTTCAGAGGTACATCCACTCTCTGGGTGTTCTCTTAGTGGGTATGACTTGGTCTGATTGTTTCTTACACTGTAGTAATGCAACTGGATCTATAAACTGGAGATGTGATGAACCTTTGAAGAAAGGGAAATCTGAAAAAGAAGAAAAAAATCTCATTTTATAATTTTTGGCAACTTAGCCCATGATAAAATATTAATTGAAAAGCATGTGATACCAAAATGAAAGATGATACTCTTAAAATGTTATTTAATGTTATATAATGCTTTAGAATAAAAAAAACCTGAAATATTCACTAAAGGAATACTGAAAAAAGGATTATTTTAACTTTACCTCAATGACAATAATTACAATTATTATTCATAGAGGTGAAGAACTGGGTTTGATGTCGCTCTTGGTTGAAAGTGAGAACTCCCATTTTCTATGTGAAAGACCAGCAAGCTGCAAAATTCAGGAAGAAGTACCCTCCATTGCTCCAACTGGAGCATTCCCTAACACAAGATTTATGAAAGGGGAATACACAAACATGGTTTTTTCCTAGTGGTTAATATCTCTACATCATAAGTATGAAGTGTGAATTTGAAATTCATGAAAACAATTATACTCTTTAACTGAAGTTTCCTGCTGCATTCACTGAGGGTAGCAAAAGTCATTGCAAATGGTCAGTGTGGTTTAAGAAAAGAAATGTGGAGGAAATTGTTTTAAGGTCAGAAACTTGGTGATACACAAGCACTTAAAGCAGAAAAGAGAAATGAAGTTTCATTATGTTGGGGGTTTGGTGCTCATATTGCCTGGTTTGAGTACTTTTTGTCACACTTCTTGTCCCATTATGAAGTTCCAGTTTTTCTCTTTCATTGTACATGGAATGTGGGAATGTAAGAAATCCCTGAATTACACACCTGGGCTCACTGCCTAACGCAGAATTGCTGCAATGCTTTGTGCCAGGAAGCCTAATCCCATTTGGGATCTGACCCAAATGATTCAATCCTATTACACCCGAAGGCATTGTGATTGCTTTTATAGGAGATTTCTGATATTTGTGAAATAAATACAGGTAATGTGTGTGCTTCAGGAGAGTAAATGCTGATTAAAAAAATCCTTCAAATTACTATTATATTTCATTCCTGAAATTATAGCTGTCAGTGTAGCAGTGAGAAAACTGTTTGACCATTAGAAATACCTATTCACTTATATCATAAATAAAAATAACTATTTCAACTTCATAGAGAACAGTATATTTTTTTTGGTCTTATCAGAACTCTTTTCAGATGTAAGAAAATGAGAATATTTTTATCTCAAGATTGAAACACTTGGAAAATGTGGATTGTAGACTCAAAGATAATGGAAATATTTTTTAGGTATGTTTTTCACTTTATTTCAGTAATCATATTACTAAAAATTAAATTTTTAACAGAATTTTCCTATTTTTTTTTGCATTACCACCAGTTTGTCATTTACTTCCACTGAAATGCAAGTTCTCAGAAATTTTCATTGTATTTGAAATTATAAGAAAATATAAAGCTTCAGATATTTTGAAAATACTCACTTTAAAATAGATTTACCTGCAGCATTTTTACAGATTCTAATTTTTAAAAAATGCTGAATTTTTTAATACATGATTTAATTATTCATTAGTTGATATCACTAAAATAGATACTGTAGCATAAAAAAATGAAATAACTTACGAAAAATGATAGTTCAAGAACATTTTTGATTATAGACCTCTTGCCAGTATATAGAAATAAATATCGGGGCCTTTAAGGGAAAGATTATGAACATGGAAGGACCTCTGACATCATCTGAGTTGAAGGTGAAATATTTCCCCTACAGCAATGAAAATGAATGTGCAAAATTTTTTTATAAACCACCCAGTGCCCAAGATCTTCTGTAACCTCTGTTTGACTTGTCACTTGGAAGACAAATTTGTTCATAGATCGTGACTGTCAGAGTGCCTTTTCTGCAACTGTATCAGTAATTAGCTGTGCCTTGTTAGTGCTCAGGGCAAGTACATCTGTCACATTGAAATAAAGGGTTAGATTTTTCACAATTTTAGATAACATTTTAGCCTTTTGGCTTTGTAGCACCAACAAAAAAATCCAACCTATTGACAAGACTGCGTCAATGGTGTTCTTAAATGTCTACATTGTATTACTCTGTTAAAAAAACCCCCAAACAGTTGTAACTCTAAATTTTTAAAGATTTTTTTATTAAATACAGAGTAAAACAAGAATCTGGGGGAAAATGGGGAGAGTCTGTGAGCTGATTTTAGTTTAGGCCTAATCCTAAAGTCTATTGAGCTTTTCTGTGACTTTCTGCATGCCATCAGTTTCAATTGATTTGGTGTTGCAAGGATCAATCCTTTGTTACTTAATAGTATTATAGCTGTCTGTGTCTTTGAAAACAATTACAGAGCTATCTATCAATCTAGCTGCAACGATTTAAATGACCTCATATAATTATAACTAATAAAAAAATTAGTTTATGCACATTGATTATGGCTATCTTACCAAGAGGCTACAGTTTATTAAATAACCTCATGAACAAGATGGATTGCAAGTATAATGAGGTGAATCTGTGTTAGTATATGATATTATCAATCAAAAATGCAACAGTCCAGGTATCCTGCACTTAGGCAGGCACAGAACAGAAAAGAATGATGGGCCGTTCCAGAGTTAGTTGGCCCCCTGGTTGTCTTTGACATTTACTCTCTCTCAGTCTAAGGGAATCAGGACGATTTAATTTATAGAAATTTGAAAGCAGCTTCAGACACACATAGAGTTGTAACATTCATGCTGTTAGTTATTATAATGCAGTCTGTTCTCTTGCTGAATGGGGAGTCCTCTCACATCCTATGCCAAAATTAATGGGCACAGATAATGCATGAGATGCCAGATTACAGATTTGGTCTGACTAGGGAATCCTCAATTAACTCGTTTTAGCCATTTTTGATACCTTCTGCTGCTTAAGTGTTGCCAGTTTAAAGAAGAGAGTGTTTGGACAGAGACGGAAAATTAATTAATTTATTAAATAGGTTTTGCGTATGTGAGAAATTATTTCTCAGTGGAATATGAAATCCAATAAAACTTAGAACCATTGAATATCCTGAGTTAGAAGAGACCCACAAGGATCATGAAGTCCAACTCCTGTCCCTGCACAAGACAGTCACAAGAATCACACCATGCTTCTGAGAGAATTGTCCAAACACTTCTTGAACTCTGTCAGGCTGGTGCTGTGACCACTTCTCTGGAGAGCCTGTTCCAGTGCCCAACCGCCCTCCGGGTGGAGAACCTTTTTGTAATATCCAGTCTAAACCTCCTCTGACACAGCTTCATGCCATTCCCTTAGTTCATATATTAACATATTATTAAGTGACATATTTCTTCATGAAGGTTAAACATGTCCATATTCTTCAATGCACCATTGTTTTCCGACAAACTGTTGTCTGTCATCCCTATTCCAACTAATTTGCCTCTTTTTTTGCTTAGCTTTTCCTCTGAAAAAGGAAAATCATTTATCATTTACTTGGGATAATCTGAATCTTAAAATTTGTTGGCCACATGAATTCTCGCTGAAAATAGCAGGAGCACAGATGTACTATACCCATGTAAACAGTCTGTAAAGTGGATACCAAAACCAAGACAAGAAGGTCTAAAGTTTCTTAATTTTCACCCTTGTTAACTAAAGTAATTTTTGTGGCATATATTAATCTGTAAAACATTTTTGGCACGTCTATCCCTTGATTTAGAAAGAATCAAACATGCTTTTCCTTGCTTTTAACTTAAAAGCTGTCTTAAAAGCCTGCTTGTTTTTTTTTCTTGTGTTTGTTTCTTTTGTTTCCAGGGCTTGACCTTTATAGGAAAAACAGCTGCCATTTAATGAAACTGCCTAGAGGCAGACTACAGAACTTTAAATTCTATATTTTTTAAGCTTCTATTAAATAAAAATGCAACTTAGAATGAGACTCGCTGTTGGTATGTACTCACTCAGATGTGAGAAACAAAAAAAGCCAAAACTTCCCAAATGATAAAATAAATCATCATGTGAAAGTACAGTAAGTTAAATACTTAGTGTGCTTGCAGACTCTTGCTTAAGATTCATGCAGCCATGATGCATGTATAAGCTATTTCAGATAATACAGTCCTATAAATTTTGTAAGCTATATAAATTTTCCTTTACATGTTCCATTTGGGTTTTTTAGGCCAGTGTGTTTTGCATAGACATAATTTTAACCATGGAACCTCTACAGTAATGTTTTTAACATTTGCATATAAATACTGAGTATCAAAACAGGTACTTTGCATTCATACTGTAAATTTCAAATTTTTCTTCCCTGACTTAAAAGATTCTCAGGATTTTTGAATGTCTGTTTCAGCTATCATCTCATGGAGGTACATTCAACTGATATGATATGATTTTATTATAACACCGAAATGCACTAAGGACATTTGCAAATTTGCATTTCAGGAATAAAATCAGAGTGTGCTGAGTTCTATTTTTCTTGTTTTGTTTAAATTTATTTTTTCTTTAAGAAACCAAATGTTACTTTTCACAGAATAGTACGTGATAAAGTTCACACTGTAGTGTGACTTCACACTTCATTTTCTCTCACTACTGTTATGACGAAGGACTATTTTTGACTGATTAAATAGAAGAAAAAAAGAATCTTTAAATTTTTGCCTTTTTCATCTGAAAATTATCTTACTCTTAAATAAATCCACCATTAAGTATTGGCTTTAATTTCAGTCACGAACAGCTTCTCATTTTAGTTAGACACTCAAACTCGGCCATTCTGGACCCTGTAATATATACATAATTTTTTTACTACAGGTGTTCCCAAATATCTGCTCTTGATCCCACACTTTTGACATGTATCTATTTTTGCTGAGCTTCATTTACTTTGTGAAACTTCTCACTTTCAAGGCAGGGAAACACTACAACTAGAACCTTCTCCTTTTATTTCCCCCAAAATTAGATGTCCTCTGATAGCAAGAAAAAAAAAAAGCAGGCCATGTTTAAAAAAAAATAAGACCTAAGATCTCCTGTAATGTCAAATATTCCCTTCATGATTGGATCTGAATAATTTTATTCAAAATTTAATTTTTTTGTTTGGCAGCAAGTTTTTCTTTGCCCATATTTACTATTAACCTGAACCGCTGTACTGAAATATATACTGGAATAGATGGTTGAACACATGACATGACCAGCAGGACAACGGTGTTGATAGTCCCCCTCTACTCTGCTCTCATGAGACCCCACCTGGAGTACTACGTACAGCCCTTGGGTCCTCAGCACAAGAAAGACATGGAGCTGGTGAAGCAGGTCCAGAGGAGGGACAAAAAGATGATCTGAGGGCTTAAGTACCTCTCTTACAAAGACAGACTGAGAGTTGGGGTTGCTCAGCCTGGAGAAGAGCAGTCTCTGGGGAAACCTTAGAGCTGCCTCTCACTACCCAAGGGGGGCTTGTAAAAAGCATGGAGAATGACATATCATAAGGGCCTCTAGTGATAGGACAAGGGGTGATGGTTTTAAATTAATAGGGAGTAGATTTGGATTACATTTGAGGAGGAAAATTTTTCCACAGAGGATGCTGAAACCCCAGAACAGGTTTCCCATAGAATTGTGGATGTCCCATCCATGGAAATGTTCAAGGCCAGATTAGGTGGAGCTCTAAGCAACCTGGTCTAGTGGTAGGTGTCCCTACCCATGGAAGGCAGGTAGGAACTAGATGCTTTTTAAGCAATTGCTTTTCCAATACAAACTGCTCTATGAGTCTGTGATTCATGACATTTGACATATGACAGCGATAGAAAGCACAGTTACATGGGTATGGGCTTTAAGCCCATGAGGAAACTAGAACAGGGAATCATGGACTGCTGTGATCCTGGCATAGTATACACCTTGAAAAACACTGCTGTAGTTCTTAATTAAGTACATAGTCCTGCATTATCTTCTTAGAGTAACAAAAGTATACCTAGCAGAAAAAGAAAATGCTTTTCTGTTGTTGAAAACTCTTTTCTCTTGGTAATTAAGGTAGTTTTCAATTTAAAATGGATGGTTCTCCCTGAGTAAGTATTCCTTAAGATGGAAAAGAGCCATAAGTGATGACTCCCAGAACGCTCAGTTCAAAAGTTAGCACAAACCTTATCCGAACAATTCAAAAGTAAACATGTCTGTAAATCTTGTGAGGAAATTTGTAATAGGCAGGCTTTTTAGTTTTAAATGGAAATGCTTTAAGAAAGGGGTCCCTTGAAATTTTTTGTATATGCACTCAAGTTCTAAAGAACTGTGGAATTTTACAAATAATTTCTGCACATGAATTGAAGTTTTAACACTGGATGCAGTTGAAGAACAAGTTTTAAAAATTTTTATCAGTCAAAAGTGGTAATTAAAATAGATAACATCATGAACCTTTGTAGGTTTAAATTTTAGCTGAATGCAGATATTTGCCTAGGTAGGGTAGCCAACACATTATAGAACTAGAAGTAAATCAATTTAACTCAGGCCTGTCAAGTACACAGCAACGTATTAAATAAGTAAGTGTCATCTTAAAAGCTGTGGTTCATTCACAGATCTATGGCATGAAAAATGGAATACAGAAAAGCTGGCAGCATAAGACAATTTACAGGAGTCTTCAGGTGTTGCAGAGCAATTATTACATTCTTTATCCAGAGCCTGTAAAATGTTCACTTGACAAAATGGTACAGATTTGAACATTTTGTCATTACAGGTGTCATACATATCAAACAGAAGAAAGATTTACAGTGCCCAGGGATAATAAATGAAATGCATTTTCCACCCAAAATTTTGAAACAATTATAACATTCATAAATCCCAGGCATTTTTTCTGCATATCTATAAAAAAAGAACTTGAATCACAGTGGGGATCACAACGTATTGCTGCTTTTGTACTATCAAACATCATAATTGTACGCAATGTCACAAAGACGTTCATGTTGCAGACGGAAGTAGGATGAAATTTGAGGGCTTTCCATGACTAAGTTTTTGATGGATTCTTTAAAATCATGAAGTTGATGCCAGGGGAATTAATTTAATTGTGAGACAACAGCAACAACAACAACCGCCACCAAGCCGCTTATTCTAATGGGAGAAAAGAATAGAAGAGAGAGATAAGTGTACCAGTGCTAGATAGAAGTAGCCTAGAAAGTCACTGAAGCATATCAAAATGATGGAATTAAACATCTGGAGAGTCATCGAGTAACTTGAGAGAGGTTGCTGTAGTGAACCACATCAGGACCACCTGTCAATTAGTGAAAGAGCTCAGAGGAAATGAAAAAGAGAATTCATAAGTCAAAAGAAAAGTGATAAGAGAAAAGTAACCTCATATTATGATTTATTCAAATAATGAAAGTGTCTTTTGTAAGAGATTTACAATCACACTCTCCAAATCCCAGGAAATAACTATCAAAATCAAGTCTATTTCCTTAACATCTTCAAAGCAGCAATCACATGAAAAATGAGTGGGATGGTGGAATGCATCAGCAAACCAGGTGTGTAAAAAATAGTTTATGTGGGTTGAGGTGTTACAGCCAAGATGCTTTCAGGACTGAAGCTTTCAAGTCATTGAGCTACTTCTCAGGGCAGGCAATATCTCACTGCTGATGACTTGTTAAAGCAAGGACCTGCTGTTAATTGTTGCAAGGCCTTACAATGAAATTCTTTTGAAGTTACTGTGTGCATATTTTGATGCAAGGGATTAAAGATAACATAAAAAGGAGGAAGTGTATGAAGCACTTATGTGCATTCTTTGCACTGAGATGGATAACCTAAGGTCAGAGCAGCTTCCTTATACATTCAGGTAGGCATATTTGAGACTGTATGACATGTTCAACATGGTGTTTAAAGAGAGCACACATTTTTTTCCTAGATGCATTATATACTTTTTAGTATACTCTCCCTATACAATCCTTATCATTTCAAATCAGATATCATCTCTATTGCCATATGAATGTCAGTTTCATCAGTTTACTAATCTTGTCACTAAATGTACCGAACAGAACATTTTTCATTTAAAATTTTAATAACTGGAGGTACACTTATACAGATAGTTATATTTGCCATGTAACATTCATCTCCTTGTCATGATTGGAAGGACTGATCTTTTTTTTTTTTTTTTTTTTTTTTGGGTTTTTTTTTGTTT
>VZRR01010904.1:0-19710 GCA_013398015.1 Oreocharis arfaki | reverse complement strand
ACTGCTGATGACTCGTTAAAGAAAGGACCTGCTGTTAATTGTTGCAAGGCCTTACAATGAAATTCTTTTGAAGTTACTGTGTGCATATTTTGATGCAAGGGATTAAAGATAACATAAAAAGGAGGAAGTGTATGAAGCACTTATGTGCATTCTTTGCACTGAGATGGATAACCTAAGGTCAGAGCAGCTTCCTTATACATTCAGGTAGGCATATTTGAGACTGTATGACATGTTCAACATGGTGTTTAAAGAGAGCACACATTTTTTTCCTAGATGCATTATATACTTTTTAGTATACTCTCCCTATACAATCCTTATCATTTCAAATCAGATACCATCTCTATTGCCATATGAATGTCAGTTTCATCAGTTTACTAATCTTGTCACTAAATGTACCGACCAGAACATTTTTCATTTAAAATTTTTAATAACTGGAGGTACACTTATACAGATAGTTATATTTGCCATGTAACATTCATCTCCTTGTCATGATTGGAAGGACTGATCTTTTTTTTTTTTTTTTTTTTNTTTTTTTTTTTTTTTTTTTAATCTGGTTTTCTTTGAGCACTCCTTCAGATAATTTAAGGAGCATATTGTTCTGGTATCTCTCCTAATTCAGCAAGTTAATAGTTGGAGACACTGAGAGGTTAGCATACTGAGCTGAGAAGAGATAAAACCAGCTTAACTAAGCTATAAAGCATTTAAACATGCTTTGTCCAAGGCTTCTTTCCTGATATTCTTAGCCTAAGCCCATACACTTTCCCAAACTCATAAAGTCTAGTCATAGCATTGCCTCAACCTTATCCCAGAAAGAAAAAATCCCAACATAACCTTTACCTCTGTGTCATCTCTCCTCCTAGGCAGCCTATTAGAGCTTATCCTTTTTGAAAACCCCCTGTCTACTACTCTTAGTAGACATCCAAGCATATATCAGGCCCTGAGGAGAGCATGGTGTGATTGCTGTATGACGAACCAAGTTAAAACCAACCTAATAATGTACTAGATTCAGGTCTTCTTAGGTCAAAAAATGACTGCATGGGTAGGGAAGGAGTTAAATCAGAATTTGTTAAACCTGAGCTTTCTGTCCTACATGCTGTAAAGTACAGCATTCACTGCTAAGTGAATTCCCAGTCCTAAATACTGATATATTTAACCTACTCAGTGTATTTAGTTTTCTGTTGTTGCTGCTACTACGAGTGTATTTCAAACATTTACCCTGTGTCTCTTTCCTCTCATCTTATGTATCAGATATTGAGACTGATTTGAGGAGGACTATTGAAAATACATCAACCACAACAAAAATAACTTTTCCATGGAAAAAGTTGGAGTGATCACTTTTGCAAAGAAATGCTGAGAGGTGCATAACACCTTTATATTCAGGATACTGGTTTTAAAGGATATGTTTGATTACAGGAAGAAATCAATACATTTACATTGACTCACTCTATATGTGCTGGTACATTGTATAAATCGATCCAAATATATTTTTGAAGACTTCTAAATTAATGCTACCTTGCCGGGTGGAACATATGTTTGTATGGATCTAGAGGAGTTGTTGCTGCAAAGGAGAAATCTTGGTTTCCTCATTAGATGATGGAACAGGTCTTATGTAAGTCTGTTTTTTATCACAAGTTTTTGCTGGCTATATCTATTTCAAAAAATGGGAATTTATTGTATTCATTTTAAAATATATGTGAACATCTCTGGACTGGATTTCCTTTAAATCAATTTTATTTAGGTAATCTTTACTGTACTGCATTTTATAAGGTCACTACTGTTTCAAGTTTCAGGATCTAAACCTGCTATATCAAAATTATTTTGGACATTCCCAACTCAAGAATGCTTTGAAAGTAGATAAATCCTTTTCTATTACTAGAAGATAGTACATATAGGACAAATAAAAAGAGTACAGAAAATTGACAGAATTCAATTTGCTTCTGATTGTGTAATACATTTCGTATTATTTTATTAATCCTGATGTTATACAAGAAATTTCAGTAATCCAATTGTGTCTCAAATTTAGCTCCCTAAATGTGTTCCTTGACAAGGATGAGTTCATATAACTTACCATCAGCTTATGTTCACTCTTCCTGTGCAGCTACTCTCAGTATTATGTGAATTAGATATTGCAATAGCTCATTGCTCTTGCTCTCTCAGAAAGCACTTCAATGGATTTCTATTTCCCACTTAATAAATGTGCTCCAGATTTCTTGTAGGAGTCTTGGAAACAAATCCTTTTGGAGAGGACCAGAGACATGTCAAGCAATGCTCAGCACATTTCTGCCCAATTTCAGGGTAAAGGAGAAAACCAAAGAAGTTTCCACGCTAGTGAAATGGATCTAACAATGTGGTTTTGAGAGTGGGCTACCTGCTCTGACAAAGTCAAATTCAGTGAAACTAAATGAGCAGAACTCAACCTCTTTGTGTCTGGCACTTCATTGCTGGGCTGATGTTTTGATCCAATACCAGATCCATGTTTTTCCAAGTACTTTTTCTGCAAATCATGCTGACTCTTCACAATTAAAGGGTTATGCGGGTTTCTCTCACTATATTTCTGTCCTTACTTCCACATACCTGGAATGGAGTTGAAAGTTAGCATTTCATGTAGGTATGTTTTTCTGTGCATTTTGACTGCCAGAAAGGAACCCAATAATAGTATTTTGTACTTTTATTAAAGAGTGTGGAATAACTGGAAGTTTCTGTAGTCTATTAGCCCACCTTCCTTACTCAAAACATTGGATATTACGTACATGTTAGAGTTCAATGACTGTATTTTGTTGTCTCTTCCATCAGCCTGGTTTCCTTTAACTACGGAATTTTTCACCAATAAAGGGTTATGGATTTTAAGTGAAACAAAAACACAGTGAGGCTGTGATTTGGCTTTGATAAAACACCAAGGAATTTGAATTGCTGTTGCTTTGGTATCTTTACATCTGGCACATAAAGGGTATTCTTTCACAAAAATACAGACTTAATTTTCTTCCTTTTTTTCTCAGCCAGTTATGTACCACCCAATATCACATTCTCCTTCCAGTAATATTCTGATAGAAAAGAACAATTTTCCTTTGAGAGAAAATTTTCTTTAAACAACCATTATTTCCTTAAATTCGTAAACTCAGACTGTAGTGCTTTTTGGATGATATTTTCCAGTCCTGTTTTCATGTACATTTGGAATCAGAAGTATGAATTTACTAAGCAGATGTTGATCTGGGGATAGCTCAAAGCAACTTCAAAGAATTCAAACTTTTTGTACTCTTTAAATTTTTATTTCAGAGAGAAAATTATCTTACATAGGAGCTGAAAATATTATGAAATTTTGGTTAACCACAATACACAAATAAAAAATTCTTTATAATGAGTGTTCACTGAAGCATTTGCAATAATTAGTTGCAAGCAATCTTGCTGTGTACTGGCGTACATATTCATAGCAACAGTTTCTTGAACATTAAAACTCCAGGAAGGGACCTGTGCAATGACACAGTGCCTTTTGCAACAGAACCTGGATTCTGACTGTGAAGGCAACTGATAGGGTTTTGCTTTACGTATTTGTGGATAATTTGCAGATGGAAGAAATGGCTGACCTTTTTGACTCTGTCTGAGGTGTGCAGTCCACTAGTAAGATAAATAGGACAAAATTTATTGGTGTGAAGTATAAGATCATTTATGGAGTAACACAATTTTTCTCTGTAAGCTGAGAGCCACTGGAAATGACAGATGAGGAGAAAAGTCCTAGCTATATTATGTGGTCAAAGAGTGACTCTCTGTTATGATAAAGGAGAAAGCAATCCCAACCAAGGAAATTTCAATCAAGGCCCCTGTGAGAGAGATGTGTTTACACAAGACCTCGCTGGAACTTCCTTTATAATGATGAGAAATCAAAAAGGGGTAATAAAGAGGTATACGAATAACACAAGACCCAGAAAATTTTTACTTCTTTGGAGAAACTGAAGCTAATAAAGGATCTAGTTTTATCAAAGTTACACATAATAGATTAATATAGTGGGAAAATTAAGAATTCTCCTAGAAAAATGATAAAAGGTGCAAACTGTGAACAAATTCAGAGTCAAATAAAGCTGATACGAATCTTTGAAAAAAATCTCATGTTGGAATAGTGAGGGGGAAATATTTGTTTTCAAGACTGTGCTGACAACATCTTTTCCCACTTAGTTTTTATGTTGGTGGGTGCGTATATGTTAACACACAAACTTCCGAAAACAGTACCTTTGTTGCATTTTTTAAAGCTTGTTGCTGTTGTTGTTTTTTTGTTGTTTAGTTGTTTGGGTTTTTTTTTACCTTGCCTAGAGAAACAGCAGTATTGTCAGCAGAAGTATCCTCCACCTGCTTTAAGCAGATCTGGTTGCAGCCCTTGGAGACTGCTTCTTTTCTTGGATTAAAACTTATTCACAGGAAAGACTTTCTTCCTTGCATTCTGATAACTGCTCTTTAGAGTGCTGTCTAGATAGGTAAGATGGGAAGACAACAATAAACCACGATCCAGCCCTTACCTGCTAAATTGTGAGTTATGTTTCAGAAGAATTGAATGTTAGCTAGTTCAAAATTATTTGCATTCTCAACAGTGTTGTTCATCAGTTCCAGTGTCTCATGTATACCTGATGCGACGGAAACCGTTTTTTCTTTATTTTTAATGCATGAAGCTTTTATACTTCATTGCTATTTTTAAAATTCCCACATTGGCAGAAATTTATTTCTAAAGGCAATGCAAATTCATCTACAGAGGATTATAAAGATCTGCTGTAATGAACAAGAGCAGCACAAGACCTTTGGCTGTATTATGTCATGGGTTTATTCGTTTAAAGCAGGAGAAGTGATTTTAAATTGTTTGAACAAGGTCCAATGCAGAGTATCTCTATGTCAGCTGCTATAAATTACACTAATGGCAGAACTGACAGTTTCTCAAATAAAATTTTTTTCCAGGGTGAAGTGTTTTATTATAATCTGTAGCTACATATTTTCCATGCACTTGATGCCACTGTATTTCTGCAGCCAGATCTTGATAGAAGAATGTCTGTGTGTAGAAACTGAATAGATTTGCATCTGAGACTGGACCCAAGGGTGAAGCTGAACCTTATGCCATTTACCTGTGAAAATCTTAGAATGATAGAATGACTTGGGTTGGAAGAGTCCTTAAAGATCAGGTATTTTTTCAGTCGTTTTTTTGTTTGGTTGTTTTGGTTTGAGACAGATTTTTTTATTACTAGGTCTAACAAGCTCATCTTAAACAAGAAAAAAACACTAATAAAAGGCAGTTAATGTTTTTTCCATTATTTCAAATTCTCTGTTGTGCACAGAAGTTGTAAGCACTTGTGTCTCCCTAAAAGATTTTCCACATATGCATTCCTACGAATGTGCTTGCATCTTCTCCAAATCAGGAATCCAGGCAATTTTCTCAGGTAACAGCATAGCAAGCACCTAATTTAAAACATAAAATTGAGCTGCAGTTCCCACCTTGATCCTGCAATAGCTTTGGTTCAGATCCAATCAAAGAACGAGTGAAATTATTAGGAGTCTTCCTTTTAACTTTCATAAGGCTTGCATTAAACTGCTGATTTTTAGCAGTACCTTTTATTCTGCAGTGTTCACATATTAGCTAAAAGACACCTGTCTCTCAAATCAACCAAAAATCACACCGCCCCATCAGAAACATGATAATAATTCTTTGGATACATCACTTCTTTGGGATATTTATCAGTTTCATCTGACCAGAATGATTTCTATTAAGACACAAAAAATTTAAACAGAAAAGAAAATAATTAAAGAGAAAAATATTTGCTAACAAATGATCAGTCAAGGGATGCTCAATTTGCCTAGATATTGAAAAAGTCCTTGTTTATATACAGCTACAGTCTGATGAGAAAATATTTCGGGTCCTGCAGATACAAGAAAATTGGTGAAGAATTTGGGATCTTCCTTTTAATAATTTGTTTTTTCTGCCTATGATCCTATCATGCTAACTTTATGATGATTCTGTCAATAGTATCATACCTATATTTTTACTAGTAAATGTATGAATATTTTATGTTCTTCCCTTTTTTTCCCCCCTCCTTATCTTTATGACCCTCCTAGGGTACAGGAGGTAAGTAGGAAGCCAAAGTTCAAAGCTGGGTGAAGATGAGGAAGAGATTAATTACTTAAAGTACTGCTTGCATGAAACTTACTGCATGCACAACCACAAGGTTGTAATTTAAGTGTAAAAGTAGACTGTCACCAGATTCATTCTTCTGTTTTAGAGCGTGATATGTGCATTTGAAATCCACATCTCAGTTGGCTGAGCTACCTGAAAGCCCATGTTACAGTGCTGAGGGACTAGGTACATGATTCAGTCATATTCAAGCCCAGTTTTTTTCCTCTAGATTGTCTTATTGAGCATGTGTTTGGGGTAAACATGAGACAAATATGTTATTTGACAAGAATCACAACACCAGTTACATGGCCTACATAGACTCAACACCTAACAAAGATGCAATTTCTTTTAAAAAAATACCGTATAAACTGTGTATACTGTATAAACTGGACATAAAAATTGGGATTTTCTCCTATTCAGTTGTCCAGTGAGCACTGCTTGAAAGTTGTGCCATAGTTGCAAGCGAAGGTGTGAAAAGAGCTATATAAAAATGAAGACTCTTCTACTCCACAGTCCTTATTTATGACCTAGAAGAAATTGAATCCTTCCCAAGTCTGAAATACGTAGCTGCTAAGGGTGGCAGGATACCTGTCTCTGTTAGGGAAGCAGTTTAGCCTACATGTTTATCTGTATGTCTTCACACATGCTGCACATATTCCCTGTAAATTATTTGAGTAGAAATGACTATCAGTGAATAAAAAGACTGCTAGTTTGGAGTACAGACCCTGGACAGCCTTGAATACTACACGTACCTTACAGTTAACTGAAATAAATTAGGAAATAATTGAAATTAAAAACCTCTTTACCCTGTTTCCTTAAAAACAATTCAAAACAACCCACCCTGAAACAAATCAACCAACCAACCAACCCAAAACCCCAAAACAACAACAAAAAAGCCCAGACCTTTATTATAAAAATTTCTGGGGAAATTGAGTTTTCAGATAAGAATGAAAAGACTGTTGACAGTCAAATGTCAAAACGCAGAAAATGTTGACTGTCAAATGTCAAAGCTGCTTGATATTCTAAATAGTTCCAATAGTTTAATATTCCCAGAAAATAAAAATCAATTGCCAAAATATCATTTGCACACAGATACATCCGACTGTAGGCAGAACAGAAGGAGGCCTGTAAATTCTCAATCCAGTAAGTGATGGTGGTGGTCCAACAACAAATGCAGTTTCTGAAAGAGAATTCCGTACCTTTTAGAATGTACCATTTAATAATGAATACCCCAAGCATTCCCTCCATAGCTGTACTAAAGGAGAATAACCAAGTCACAGACTAAATAAATACAATAAAATTCAGGTTTTCAAAATTGTACTGCTTCATGTCTTAATTTGTCTCAATTTTTTTCATGTTCTACCACCCCGTTGAGTGAAAGAAATTACTTGCCTTTGGCCCTGAGACCCAACCATGACATTAGCTGAAACTCCAGAAGACTGTAGATCAAGAAAATCAAAACTTTAAAATGCTGAGAAAGAATATAACTTCATATGAACTGGGAATTGTGACTTTTGTTCAGAGAGAGACTCACCAAAAATCGCATTAATTAAACAAACTGTTTTGTGGTCTTCTTTTTTCAGAAGCCACTTTGTTGGATTCTTTCGGGCAGTCTTTTCCCAGTAACTGAAAAAATAATTTCAAAAGCTATTTCTTTCATCATATTGTTCTCAATTCTCCAGAAATTCATTTTAGCTCTTGATCAAAGCATTTTTTAAAATTATATCATTAGAAAAGGTTGTACTTTATCTTTTCTTTCATTTGTTCTCTCTCTTGAACACATCTTTTTTCAGAGTCTTAGGGACCTCAAAATCAGTCATAATAAGAATTCCTTATTTTCTTTTTTTTTTCCCTTTCTTTTTCTTAATGGATGAACATCTAACTTAAATTATTAGCATATAAATCAAATTTCAATATATCTGAGACATAGCAAAAGCCTACAGTGGGCAGTCATATACTCAGTATATTTTTCACTCAAAAATATTCTTGCACAAGAAGGTTCCCAGTTGCACAATTGGCAAAAGATGAGGTAGGTCCTCTTGTATACTTTACAAGCAGCAAAGAAAGGGAAACAAAAAGGGAAAGGCACTCCTAAGGTGTATCTCCCTGGAAACCACAGTCATCTGACACAGATAAGCACTAACCTAGAATTTACATATAATGATTCTCAAAATTATGAAGCTGCAGATGCCTTCTCAGATCTCTCAGGTCTGTTTCTGGGTGGATTTTCTAAGGACGAGGAGGAGTACTTTAGGGAACACAATCATTAAAACCTTTTTATTAATTTCTTCTTGTAACAACCGCTGCAGGAATTCATGTACCTGTGGAACGTAAATCTTAGCCAATTTATCCAAAAGACAATACGTGAAGACTTTCTAAGTGCAGGTTTCAAGCCATGCTTCCAGTTAAGTCTATTCGAAAATTGCTCATGAGAAGGAATTGGACAGGCACATAGAAATCCTGTTTTGAGAAGCTGACTGGCAGCTTGTTTCAGCACCAAAGACAGAAAACAAAACTCTGCAGTAACGTACCCATCCACAAAACCAGTAATTGGGCAGCTGCAACTTGAAATGCTTAGAACCAACTGTATTTCACAGAAACTTGGAACAACCCCACATAGTATGGCACTGTAGCAACATACTGCCTTCCCTTTGTTCTTTGCACACTGATTTATGATCAGGACATTTTGCTTCCTCTAGAGATCAGTGAACATCCTTTCTGAGGGTTGGCTGTTCAAAAAAGTGTGGGAGGGAAGAGAAAGCAATCAGGTAGCTTGGCACTCTGCCAGAGTTCTCGTTGCCTCCCCACATATGCAGGCTACCTGGCTTTCTTCCAGGACTGGAAGGATGCTATCTTTAGAAGATGAGATGCCAAAGGTCTATTGACCATAGAGACATTTTCCAGGGCAGACTTCTTATTTCTGAACAGGTCAGAATTCATTTTAATGTGCTGTCTTTAGGTTTGCTGTGTGAATTTATCTGTGAGACATATCCTAGAGAGCTGAAAAAAGAGAGTCCATCCATGGGGATGGAATTAATTGAAAGAAACACTCAGGCAGAAACTTAATTCAAGTAGGTAATCTGTATAAATTCTTTCGTGAGAAAAAAATTGTAAAAATATATTCCACTTCCAATATTCTGTTCTTGAGATCTTAAAATACACGAGGGTAATCAATAGGAAACTGCACAGAACAATCCTTTGGATGAAATGCAGGACTTTCTACTGCAGAGATTTTGCTATTTTTTTCTAATGTTGAACAAAGTGAATTAAGAATGATATTGAGGATGCTCTAGATGTGATTATGGCTCACCTTCACTCAGACATTGTTTATACAACTGCCATTACATGCTCTAATTTGGAGAAACTAATTTTCAATTTCTTATTTTCAGGCTGACTTGCAGATTTACTTTTTATTGCTGTACAATACTTTCCATGAATCTGTAGGTAGAAAGGATAGTAGAAGAGTGTTCAAGTCCAGACTGGATGGGGCTCTGAGCACCCTGGTTTACTGAAAAATGTATTTGCCAACAGATAAACAAAGCTACACCATAGACAAACAAAGCAGGACTAAACAAGATTAAAAAGAAATAAAACCAGTGATAACTAACGAACATTTTAAATTGTTAAATTCAAATTGCTCAGTTTTCCTTCATTAATTTTTGGTCTCACATAACTTGAGTGCACTTAAATATTTCTAAACAGGTATTTAAAGGGCAACTCAGACACAAAAATCTGAAAAAATCCCAATGATTTTCCAATATTTCTCTGATTTTGAGATGAAAAAATTCAATTAATACATATAATTTTCATTTACTACAGTGTTTTCTAAAGGTAAAAAATTCACTACCATTTTCTGCCAATTCCATATCTTAAGAAAATGCCTTATTTGAGTTTTGAAAGATTTATTCACTGGCATTCTTACAGATGTTTCTGGATATCAAAATGAAATGAGATCAAGAGAAATATTTCAGACAAGCACCCATAAGATTTTATTCATGCATGAAATGGCTTACCCCTTTTGGTCTGCGCAGTTGGGAAGATTCCTGCTACTTTTTATTTGGACAGTATACCACACTAACAGCTTTTGCTGTTTTAGTTTTAAACTTCATTTTTTCAGCTTTGAGGTCAAGAAGTATAAAGTCCTGTGGAAGTGCAGAAAATCAAACAAGGTAAACGAATGTATTTCCATATTAAAAGGATTCATAGTGACAGAGGAGGTAATGGGTCTCTGAAAGGCAGTGACTTGGAAAAAGTGTCAGGATAAACTAGTGACTCATATTTGCTCTAGTGGGGTGGTTTGGTTAAATGGACAAATAATTTTTCATTATTCTTTTTTTTCCATTGAAAAAACTTTTGTTCATATTTTAGGAAGGATACTAAAAGTCTGAGACAAAACAATTAGTTATTTAATTGGAATATTCTACAATCTGAGATTCAGTATAACATTAAATTAAAAGATTACTTGTATGCAGTAGATAAATACTTTCCAAAGATAAAAACAATAATGTAAATGGATAGTGCAGTATTTTTTAGTTTAGGAGAAGACAACAAAAGGAGGACTTTGATGCTGAAGCCACATGCTTGACTACTACAAAAAGTAAGACACTCACTGTTAACAAACGGATATTACTCTCTCAGAAAGAACAAGGTAGTTGATTTTCCACCTCTTAATGGCTTTAAATCAAGATGAACAGCTTTTCTGCAAGAGGTGCACTTGGTAAACACAACCTATGCTTCAGTCAAAGACAAGCTTCTCTTCTAAGAAGATTTAGTGAGATGAAAAGAAATAGCCTGTGACACGATGACACAATATAATAGTTCCCTGGCCTTAAATGCCATCAATTTATGAAAACACAAAAATGTATCTTATTTTCTTTTATGATATGCATTTAGTGTGGATATTTCTATTGCAGTTTCTGTCTTCACCCTTTCTAAATATATTACCTGTGCTCTTAGTAAATATACACACTAGACCAGTGAAATTGAGGGCATGCTATGTAATGCTTATTTAAACCAAGTATTTTATTTCAGTTCAGTAACCTGTTGAAAGCAACTCTTAGACAGCTAGAAAAATGAGCTCTTTCCACTTAACTTGCTTTGCTATTTGTGTTCAGTTATACTTGTTAAACTTATTTTAAGAAGTAAGAGGAAGAAGAAATTTTCTAGAGAAACCTTTTGCTGAGGTCAAGCTCAGAGAAGTTACACAAATTTTTTGCTCTTCCAGTTGTAACAGTTTTCCTGATTGTTGATTTATGAAACTTTTGTCATTTTTGTGTTATGAAATACACTCTGTGGATGAAGAAGGTCTGTTCTGTCAATGGTGATAATACTCATTTGAAAATGACCCTTTATCTGAATTTCTGTTCCTACGTTCTTAATCCTCTTCTGGTTTTCCTTCTTTTTCTTTTATATTTTACTTTATATGGACCGATTAAACTTGTGCATAAAGGATGATTTGGTTCTTACATTGCTTTTAGGAGCTGAACAAAATATAAAATGTCAATAAACTACATGTTGTCAACTGTTGCTTTTGACATGCTATTACCTAAAACATCCATGCATATGGCTACACAGATACTGTATTTTTATAACACAGCTTATATTTGCCTCATAAATGTACATCTTAGTTAATAGGCTAGATTTTGCTATGCCTGACCAAAGGACTTATATGGAAAAGATTTAGAAGAAAGGCAATGAAGGAAAGAAATGTAGAACTAAGGTGTATTAAGAAAAAAAAAAAAAAAAAAAANAAAAAAAAAAAAAAAAAGAAGTGAAAACTGTGAATTGAAGAATGCCCCTGACAAACTTTAAGTGCTGAAGATTAGAGGTGATTTAAAAACCTCTAAAAAGGAAAATGGGAGTCAGTAATCCTGACTTGTTCTGCTGAGGTTAAAGTCACTAAAGGAGATGTTGGATAGGCCTGTTAGGATATAGATGATGATGAAATGGTTAGGAGATGCCTGAGACTCAGAGACTCATTCTAAGAGATTTCATCTTTTGGAAAGAACACGATGGTAAAATTTGTCACCAGACAAGTTGACAGGGGAGAGGCTGAGCCTCTTCACCCAAGTCTTTCAAGATTCAGGAGGTATTTCAGATTGATAGACAGTCTCTCATCATTTTGTGTACTGGGGCAATCTACCACATCTGAAACTGATTCAATTTCATGGTATCACAAAGCACACTTATCTTAGTGCACTCTGCCTAGGTTTTTGCTTTTTCTCGTAACCATATTTCTGTCTGCAGAGACAAGGTCCTGCATTTTAACATGGAACTTTTGCCCTTCATGTGTCTTTTTTCATAGCATGCCCACTGGGGTGAGAGTATCCAAGGCGTGAGAAGTGTCTGCTCTATTATCTAGTTTGAATGCATATTACTGCCTACAAGTGACTTGTCGTTTTTATTCTGCCCAAGTTTTCTTTTGGCTTTCATTCCCCCAAATCATAACGAATGCTGATGTCTTTGGTCCTTTGCTCACACTCCAGCCACCACCAATCAATCATAGCAGTAAAAAAATTGTCAAGTACAGTTACACCATGTCATTGGCTACTGCTTAATTAAGCAAACCAGGCTGAGAACAATCATCTGACTTTCCCTTCCCTGCTGTGGCAATGTCACTGTTTCATTACTCATCAATAGAATATTTTCTCAAAGAGTAGCTGTGCCAGTTCTGATGATTAACTCATGAAAACATATTCAAACTAAATAATTGTGAATCCAAAGCTCTTTTACTGGTTCTTTTTTTTTTTCCTGGTTAATTATTGAGTAAAAATGGAAGCCGTTTTATAACCACAAACATCATGTTTGAGTACATTATTTATTCAACAAACCCAAGCAGGTGAATTGCATAGCCACAGAATATCAAGGGAAACTTCAGAAAAGACGGTGATGTGAAAAACCCTTTCTCAGAGATCTTGCATCTTCTGAAAACTGCAAATATGCCATTTTGGAGTAAAGCTGTAGGTACCCCATGTCTTGGCTTTCTATTTCCATTGGCCTGAGAGCAGTGGAGATGACTTACACTGAGTTGGAGACTATATATTTACTTACAGAGACATGAAAAGCCTTCTCTGAAATCTATCTAAAGCATTTAACCAAAGTTTGGCTCAATGGAAACTTGGTTTTAGAAAATTTTGTAGAAGGAAATCTGAAGTCCTCTGCCTGAAGTGGTAGTAGTGGTGTCTGCTGAAGGTGTGCAAAACATGTCAATAAAGATTTTAGAGGTATTAAAGTATATCCACCTAAAAGATCTCCTAAAAATTATAAATTCATTACTGCAGATTTTTTTTCATAAAGCTGAATCTTGCATGGTTCTGTAGTGCTCCTACCATGTAAAACTTCACATTGTGGATGACTGATGTCAAGTAGTCAATGCATTTTGTAGAGGAAAAATAAATAATTTTGGGTTATTTTCATCAGTTAACCCAGTCTATTTCTGTGCACAGACAGAGCTGAAGTTGTCTTCTTCAGAAATTGAATCAACGTAATGCTGAATCACGGCAATATTAAATTTTGCCAAATGGAAGCAAGCAAAGCAGATGAAAGCCAGACAATCATCTCTAACATAGAGCAACAGAAGAAAAGCAAAAAACCTCCACAGGAAACCTGTCTCTAGATTCACTTCAATGAAGTTTGCAAATATTTGAAACTATATACAAGTCATAAAATCTATCACTAATTAACAAACAATTAAATGGAGAGTAATAACAAAATCACCAGTAATTCAGGCTTCACTGTAACTCTGCTTGGGTTTAACTGAGCACCATTTAATGTGCAAGTCTCTTCACAAGTATCAGTTGAAGGACTGTAGAGGAAGAAACACTGAATTATCACTGAGAGTGGAAATATTTCTATGATTTCAGTGGGGAAGGCCAATAAGGACAAAAGAATAAAGTGGACAGTGGGATGAATGTAAAATCAGCAATGAAATGCAGGTGGAATAAAGTAGGATGATTTTGAATTAGTGATAATTTTAGTATTTCCTGTTTCAGATAAAATTGGATAATATTAGAACTAGCACAAATGTTAGTTGCGCAAGCTTTTCTAACTATGAGAATAAGGACAATAAAATCACTACAGAGAATCTTTTTATCCTCTTATTGTCAGGTAAACAAAGCAATTTATGCTTTACCTATTTGCTCCCATAACAATTATAGATCCCACAGAAATTTCTCCCAAGTTTCTTAAGTTGACCAAAGTTACTATCTTCTGGAAATCTTTTTTGCTACTACTGTACATAGCTTACTTGTATAATTACAGGGCATTTGCATTTTACCTTCTTCTTGACCTTCTTCCTGGCTAAGTTCTATTTTTAAGTACACATATATGGAAATTTATTATTTATAGATTTAATTTTATGAATTATTAAATACACAAACTAGAAATATAATTTATACCTGTGTATCTAAGGGTAGGATTTGGTTCATTGCCTTCATATTAATTCAGACATGAAGAAGGAAAAACAGAAACATTTTATTCAATCTCAAATGCATCAGTAATTGAATTTTATCCATAAAATCATTATAAAAAAGAAACTTAGGTTTTTAATTTCTCAACTAGTTGCACACAAAAAATTCGCATTATTGGGCATAAGAATTTGTTCCTTAAATCCTAGATATCAATTTAAATAGGAATATAAATGTATCATAATTCACTAATTAAATGAAAACAAGCAGGAAATCTCCAGTTTAGAGGACTTGTGTTTTATTCGTAAAATTGCAGAGTATAAGATACCCCAAAAAATACAGTAAAATAAGTAGTAAGCTTATGGATATCACAGCATGGTCAAAACTGTTCCCTTAGAGCACTGAAAGATAGACGTAACTGAATCACAGAGTGAATGAAATTGGAAATCACCTCATCTAGTTCAACCCTCCTTCTGAGAGAAAGGTAATCCAGAGCAAGTTGATTTGGGTTATGCCTATTCAATTTTGAATATTCCCAAGGACACAGACTACACCACCTGCATGGGTAGGTTCCAGTGTGTGACCACAATCACGAGGAAAAAAAAAATTAAAAAGCAAAACTTTTTTCTTATGTTTAAGTGGAATTGCCTGTGTTTTACTTTGTGTCAACTGAATCTTGCTCTCGCTCTAGCCAGCATTAAGAAGAGTCTGGCTTCTTCCATCAGGTAATTGTAAATACTGATACGATTCTCATGAGCTCACTCCAGTATGAAGTCTCCTAGCTTTCTCATCCTCAGCTCGTGCCACAGATGTTCCACCACCTTCACCATCTCCACAGTCTTGCACTGGATTTCCTCCAGTTAGTGTATTTCTCTCTTGTACTGGGAAGCCCTGGTCTGTGCCCAGAACATCAAATGTGTCTCATCAGGACCGAGCAGAGGGGAAGAATCACTTCCCTCAGCCTGCTGATGAAGCTTTTCCTAACTCAGCCCAGAATACTGCTGTCCTTCTTTGCTGTGCTACTTGGGTCAGCTGGGTAACCACCAGGACCATCAGGCCCTTTGCTAAACTTCATTCCAGCCAGTTGGCCCATATGTTTAGTAATGGATGACATTAGTCCCCTCTAGGTACAGAACTTGGCATTACCCTTGTTGAACTTCATGGTGTTCCTGTCAGCTCATTTCTCCCATCATCTGGTGTATCAGAGACTTTTCCTGGGTTTGCATTCTCTGAAAGTGCATTCTGCCCCATTGTCCAGATTGTCAAAGAGTATGTTGAGCAGTATTGGTGCCAGTATCAACCCCTGGGCTACATTATTTGTGGCTGGCCTCCAGCTGGACTCCATACCATCGATGCTAACTTTCAGAACCCAGCAATTCAGCAAATTTCATAATCACTTTACTGTCCATTTGTCTAGCCCATGGTTCATCAACTTGTCTATGAGGAAATTATGGGAGACAGTGTCAAAAGTCCTGCTAAAGTAGATAATATTTACTGCTCTGCCCTCATCTACTGAGCCAGTCTTCTCATCGTGGAAGACTGTAAGGTCAGTCAGGCATACATAATTTCCCCATCAGAGATCCACACTGACTATTCCCTACCACCTCCTTGCCCTCCATAAATTCAGAAAATGTTTCTAGATTGGTTGTTTCATCATTTTCATAAGGTGAGACTGACCAGATTGTGGTTTCCTGGATACTCTTTCTTGCTCTTCCTGAAAAGAAGGCATTTTCTTTCTTCCAGCCATCAGGGACCTCCCTTGATCCCATGAGCTTCCAAAGATGATGAAGGGTGGGCTTGCAATGGTATCAGCCAGCTCTGCCTGCACTTGTGGGAATGCCCGTCCCAGTCTTCTGTGTGTTGAGTTGTTTTAGGCCATCTCTAATCTGCACCGAGGATAAGCTTTCCCTACCCCAGACTTTGCCACTGTTTCCAGGGTCCTGAAATTGCTCCAGCAATGAACACCCGTAACAACTGACGTGAAGAAGGTATTGAATGTCTCTGCCTTCTGCTTCACCAAGGATAATTTTAAATTATTGAGGTTTAGTTATGAACTGTGTTTTATTGCACACAGGGCATATAACATCACACAAAATTTATAAAATAATATTTTTTCACTTCAGTTGCAAAATACAGTAGAATATAGACTAAAATATCATTTTGCGAGCTATTGTATGGAACATAGTGATTTTAATAAAACATAAAAACCTAAATTACAGAATTCCATATGAAGACATTTTCCCCTTCACACAGTAAAATAATAACATTGACCTTTTTAATCAGTAAAATGTGTCCAAAACTGTCGTTTGTTTATTCAATTTCTGCAAGAGTCGTTCATTTTATGCAATTAGTACATACATTGCTGAGATAATAGCAAGGTATGGTATTGTGATTTATTGTCTGTTTGGGATATGTTTCTACTTCGTTCTCAAACACTTTTAAGTATAATTCTTCTAAGATATTAAGGTTTGATTTTATGAAACCCAGTTTTAGATATCTGCTAGGTAAACAGCTTTATTTAAATAGTCATTTAGATTCCTTTCAGAATCTTTAGCATGAATGTATACTTATGGAGCACAATTTACCTTAGATGCATTAGATTTTTCCATTAGAATGAACAACTGAATGAAAAAATATTGATTAATAATAAAATTACTAAAAATCTTCTTTTTGGCATAAAAGTATGATACTTTTCTGTTATTACAAAAAAGATCATGTGGTAATAAGGGAATGTGTACTTTTACAAACAAAGGAATATAATAGCATGCAATTCAATTCTGAGACGAAAAAATCACCAACGATATTCTTCCACCTTTTCCTCTCTTTTCCCTTTTTGACAATGCCAACGAGACAAAACTTACCATTTCAGTTTGGCTAGTTTCTGGGTTATTGCTCAAACGCTAGCCCTTCTTTGCCTTTTGTCTATGGTGAAAAAAGTTAACCTACTGCAAAACCAATGGTAATAAAGCACACTACAGGTATTTTAGGTTTCATGTCTTTGCTGGAGATCTTTCTGTAAAAACAGCTTGTTTTTTTTTTTTTTCTGTGTGAATTGTCCAGTTTTTTGTGTAGTTTTTTACATGTTTTTCTTCAGACAAAGGAATTTGAAAATGCATGAAGGTGAATAGTCTTGGATCATGGGAAATGAAAGTAGGATGGAACATTTAGGAAGGAACAATAGAAATGTCTAAGACCTTATTTTAAGAAGCCTGTTCTCTAAAGTTTTAAAAGGAAAAGAGAGTGAAGGAACAAAAGTTTTTATCTTCTGTGCCCCAGTATGAGAAAATGAACATTAGGAACTAAACTATTTCCTGCGGAAATATAATAATTCTTATACTTATTGTTATAAATATATATTTGCGTGTATGTACATATTTGACTTAGAACTGTGTCATCTACTACACAATATAGTTTTTTAAATATGTCTAATATGAGTCAAGTGGCTGTGTGTGGGTGTTCATTATATTTACATGTTGTGGTAATAACAGTAAATTTAGAGAAGTTGCTTTTCCTTTTCATTATTCTTATATCTTGCTTAAGCTTAGAGGAATATCTTTTCTGTTTGCAAAAGATTAAGAAATGCACAGACGAGGAAATGAAAGTCACAGGAAATCACAAGCAAGTCTCCCAGTTACAAGGTTGATACCCTGATAAGAGGTCGAAATTATTTCTTCATGGTCTTTTCATTATAGCAATGGAATTCATGTTTAAAGGCTTTTCAAATAGATGTAGACTGAGATCATTGTCTAGAGGCTAAGTGTATAAAAAAAAAAGGTAGTCCATGTCTTTGATTTTGCAACCATTTAGAAAAAAACATATTATTTTGGCATTACAAAGAGGTATATTTTTTTATATATCACGATTTCAGTAATAGCATGCTAATAAAAAATGAGGCATCAAAAACAATGAAAATGCCATTTTTCCTTATAAAAATCATATAGAAAATATACTACAGAGCTTGCTGTCCTTTACTGTGCAATATTATTTTCTATTTATTGAATTTTTAATTGATATATTTAATATGTTCAATAAAATTATCTAATAAAATAATAATAGACCTATTAGCATATTTTAAATAACTAATAAATGTTCAAAACCTTTAATGATATCTAATGATATCTGTTATTTTTATTCAATCAATGCTGCCATTGGGAAAATGGTCACAATAACCAAATTAGTCTGCAAATGAGGGCCACAGACTAGATAGTCTGAAATCACACATTCCTTGTCAGCTTTCTTAATAGTTCTAAAATGTAAATAAGCCTTCTGGCAGGGTTGTATTTGCTCCTTTCTTGTTAGATTTTCTCAGGCACTGGACACTCAAGGAGCCTGCAAGATACACGACAATTTCTCTGAAGCGCAGACTTTTTATTGGAAGAAAATGCTTCTTTGGACATTTGTCTTAGTCACTGGGAAGCTGGATGCTGGAGAGGCCATCATTTGTCTTTAAATTGTCTAAAGTCCATTCTGCAAAGACAAATGGGACATATATTAGAATTCAGGTGAGGTAATTTTAATGCACTTATAAATTTCACAGTTATATTTAATTAACAATGGGCACTACAGCAGTGCATATTTCCAATTGCCAGGTGTCTAAGAAATAAGACCAGGTAAAATCCTAATACAATCATTATGTTATTTAAAAAGGTATATAAATAGCCAAAACATTTTAATTTTAATTTAGCACATTTCAGGGTTTTACCCAATCTGTTTTTAAATGCCTTACCTCTATGGTATGTTTGAAGCTGATTCCCAAATCTGAAGCTGTCTCTGATAGTCAGGACTCTGCGGCTCAACTTTCTAATAACTTTTTTTCCAGTGTATGTCTCTGCATTTCAGGGATTGGTTTACTGATTTATTCCTGTCCACACAGATGGCAGCATTCTTGTTTTCAAAGCTGCTGTACCCCAGATGAGCAAGACAGAAACTGTGTCTTTTCAGGGAGTTATTTTCTTTTTTTTTTTTTTTTTCTAATTGGTTATTTCCAAGGTAGCAAATTTCTGTGCTGTGTGTGCATGAGTGTGGGATTCCTCCTGGTTTCTCCTTTCCCTAGTTTAAATCTCAGATTTTCTTCCTTTTTTTTTTTTTTTGTAACAGAAAGTTACAGGACATTGTGTTATTTATTTACACCTGAGATGCACTGTAGCACTGTACCCCCCCTTA
>VZRR01010903.1:0-27190 GCA_013398015.1 Oreocharis arfaki | reverse complement strand
GAGGAGGAGGAGGTGGGAGGAGGAGGAGGTGGAGGAGGAGGGCAGCCTCTGCTTAACCCCGCGGCTGCTGGAGCGAAGCGTGGCCACCCCAGCCTGCTTTTGTTCGCTTTCTGGTTTTGTTGTCGCACGCTCCGACTGAAATAGCCCAAATCCCTCATAGGAAGCTTCCCCCAGCCCGAGCCCTCGGCTGGTATCTCGCTCGGGCAGGTTTCATGACTCAGCAGCCCAGATGGAGCCGTCCCTCACAGCCCTCAGCTCCAAATCTGTTTATTGCTCCAGAGGCTGTTTTTCCAAGAACCTCGCTGCTTTATAACAGCCAGAGCTCTCCCTTAAAACCCTGCCTCTCCAGCGAGGGCTCGCGTCACACTCAGCACGGAGGTGGGCGAGGAACAAAAATAGACAAATTAAGAAAACCTCAAAAGGCCAAAAATTGAAAATGTGAGGGTTTTGGCTCTCCAAGCTCAAGGTTTGCTTTGCCTTCACGTTGCATCACTTCTGCTGCCTTCCTCGGAGCTGCACCACCTCAGGGGCAGAGACGAATCCCCGGGTGGTCTCGAGTCTGTGAGAAGCTGAGAGACAGCTGAGCCCCCGGGGTATTGCCCCGGAGCTGGGATTCCTGGGCTGGGGGCTCGGACCCCCGGCAGTGCAAGCCTGGGGTGGTGTTTGTTGGCCACGGGCAGCGTGGGGAGAGACGAGGATGGGTTTTGAGTGGCAGCCTGTGGGATTCCCTCCGCAAGCGTCTAAACCCCTCATTCCCCCTCACCGTCACGGAATGAGAAAAAGGCTCTTGCACAGCTCCAGTTGCTCATCCTGGGCAGTTTTTAGCTCCTCACACAACTGCAAAGGTATTTTTAATGATGGTGCAACTCGTGCTTTTAACCTTCACCCCGTCGGGAGCTTTATGTGTGTTTGGTGTGGGACAGAGGATGCAAAGAGGGAAACCCTGGAGGTCTTTGACCCAGGGACACGAAGCTAAAAGGGAATGTCAGCTCCCTCTCACACTCAACCCTGGCCAGGGCTTCACTCATGGGAGCTGGGGGCACTGGGTGGGTGGCTGGGGGCTGGTGTCCTGCCAAGCCCCTTCCTGCCAAGAGCTGTTTCGTCCAGGATGGATGTTTGGGGCGCAGGTGGGACTGTGAGGGTTTGCTCCTGAGCATGGGGGAGGTGTCAGGCACTGGGTGCTTTCTGGGACACCTGCTCGCTCTCTGCCCTGGCATGGGGGGACAGCAGGGCCTCTGTGGGACCCCCAACCCTGGGAAGGCAGCCTGAGCTCCCACCCGTACAGCCCAGGGCTTGTGGGGCAGCAGCAGCTCTCCTCTAAGGCAGACATCGCTTTGTGGGCAGGTTTTCCCCCTTCCCGCAGGAGCTGTGCATCTCTTGGAAAAGTTCTGAAGACCGTGTAGGGACAGATGCTTGAAGTGGGATGCTCCATGTCACCCCTTGGTGCCTTTGGGGGTGATGGCTTCGGAAGGGTCAGGACTTGGACTCTGATCCTTGTGGGTCGGGATATTCCGTGATTCTATGAGCCCACCTTACCCAGCCAGCCTGGCAGATGCCCGCTGGCTGCGCTGGGGTGAGCGCGGTGCGGTGGGTCCCGGGCACATTGCCGAAGGGTGCGCCTGACCACGGGCCATTAGCTGGCCATTAGGGCTATTATCTTAATCGCGGGTGTTCCCCTGCTGTGCTCGGGGTGTGCTCAGGGTCACGCAGGCCTGCTGAGAGGGGAGCAGGTGCTGCCTTCCGCAGCCGCCAGCCATCCATCCAGCCATCCATCCTCTCCAGTTGCCATGGCTACGCCAGAGTTTACTCTTCCCTGCCTTCGACCGCCTGCACGGGCGTGATGTAAAAGAGGGTCCCTGTGTGAGGCAGAAAGCCCAGGGACTGGGACCTGCTGTTTTTTGGGGGCAACAACTAAAGGGTCTAGGGTGGTCGGACCACGAAGCGACAGGCGCCGAGCACCCCGGCAGCACCCACAGCCCAGCCGGAGGGAGCTTTGGAGGCGCTGGTTTGGGGTGCTGCCTTCCCCTCCTCGCCTCCCCGATGGCAGCAGGGACCCAGGGGAGGCAGAGAATGGTCTTGTGGGGATAAATCCAGGCGCGGGGCCATCGGCCGCCTGGCGCTCGATGCGAGGCGACAGCGCGGAGCAGAGATCCCCGAGCAGGCGCTCGGGCTGCGGCTCCTTAATGGGCGAGAACAAAACCCGAGCTTGGGTCACCACGTGGGGCTTCAGTGGCCGAATGTGGGTCAGCGGAGGCCTCGCTGAGGAGGCAGGAATGTCACAGCTCCACGGGGATGTCAAGCACTGCAGGGCAGCCACAGCACGGCAGGGTTTGTTCTCTTTCCAGCGGCACGAGGAACAGAAGGGGAGCATGTTCCAATCCAAGTTCCCTGGGCAGGGGGATTTTGGCCGAGGGGCTCCCAGGACGTAGCTGGGCAGTTGGCCGTGAGGGTATGTGACCCTTTCCAAATCCACGGAGTGCTCTGATCCACGGGGCCAGTGGGGGAAACGGGAAGCGTTTCCACAGCCCGGGTGTGTTGGGCTGCGGGGAGCAGCCACACGTGTGCCACAGGCTTAGTCACCACCAGCACAATCTCTGGGCCCTGCCCCTGCATCCCAGGATCCCTGCCTGCTCCTGGCCACCCGGGTGCCTCATGGAGGAAAGTGCTGTCCCCCAAGGCCAGTTTTCCCCCTGATGGACTGTGGGTGCCCGTGGGCTCCGCAGGGTCAGGAGGAGCAGCTGTGCTGTTTGGGGTCCCCTGATTGCACTGACTGGCCCCTGGTTAGGCAGAGGGATGCAGGGCTGGTGTGTAGTGCAGGGTCCCCACGGCGTGGGCTGTGTTCTCACAGCTCCCTCGGCGAGACGCCGGGCACAGAGGGGTGCCGGGGTGCTGGTTTGTCTCGGGAGGGTGGGGTGAGTTTCACTGTGAGCTCGCCCGCTGAGTCAGGGGCTGAGCAGCCTCGTGAGCCGCGGCCGTGCCCTGTGCGCCTCCGGCCCGGCTCTGCGTCCTTCCCCGACCCCTCTCTCCTCATCCCGGGGCCAGGCTCTGTGGCCAGGCTGGGGAGCGAGGGCTGACGTGGCCTGGCAGCTCAGCCTCCCCAAGGCGCTCGCTGCTCCCTCCCTCCCTCCCTCCCCAGCCCAGGCTGCACATCACCGCCTGCCCCCTGGGCAGCTGAGCTGGGGGCTGGCCCATCCCAGAGACCCCAGACATCCCCTGGAAGCTCGGCCTGGAGGGTGCTCTGAGCTCTTGTCCTCGTCCCATTTCATGGAGGGGGTTGGGGAGTGCTGGCGCCTGGTTCATAAAACATTGGCTTTCCAGACAGGCTTTGCAGAAGAAATGAGATGTTGGTGACTGTACGGAGCTCAGGACATGCCAGGGTGCATTCCCTGGAGCAAAAGGTGATCCTTGCTTGTGGCCATGGAGAGCCTGTGGTGGGGCAGGCCTTGCCCAACAGCTCCCACTCCATGAAACCCAAAATGCTGGACACCTGTGTGCTCTGAGCTGCTGTTTGACCCCGTCTCTGGGTTCCCCATGCTCTTCCTACTCCTTGTTGGGTTCCCCCGTGGTCCTGACCCAGCACTGCCAGGTGTGACAACACACGGCTGGGATGTGTGGCCTGGCTGTAGTTCCCCTGTGGAATTGTGTTCACCTCCCTGGGGAGCAGCCAGGTGGGAAGAGGCATGGCGGGCTGGGGGCTGCAGGAATTCGTGTGCCTGATGCTGCTGGTGGGTTCACTCCCAGCACTGTCCACCGGCTCCACAGGCCGGGAATGTGGGAATGTGGGAATGTGTCTGCTTTGCCTGTGCCACTGCATGTGCTTTCTCCACAGTCACTAATAAATCCACACTGGCTTGTCCTGGAAGGTCACCGAGCCAGTTTGCTGGAAGGGCAGAGATCACTATGGGGCATCACCACGTGGTTTGGATTTTTCCCTTTTCCATTCTCACCAGGATGGCAGCCCTGGGCTTTCTCTAACCACGGCTCAAAAGCCACTGCTCCAGTGTGGTGTTTGTCTCTTAAGGAGGAGGTTTAGGTTTCACAGGCCCCACCTGATGGGAATTTGAGCGGGCACTAAAACCAGGGCTCCCTGTGTGCCGGCGTTATCGGCGTTATCTGCTCCGTGGGGAGCACGGAGCCGCTGCTGGGGCGGCAGGAGCCCCCGGGATCTGCTCCAGGCAGCCCCCACCTCCCGGGCTGAGTCACCCCAGTGCGTTTGCTGCTGGGGTGACGGCAGCTGTGAGTCCCAAAAAAAACCCCCCAGCACTGATGCTTTAATGACAGGCGGATAGCACAGCCCCGGGAAGACTCATGCCGTGCATACCTCAGTGCCGTGACTAAGCCCTCGCTGGGCTTGGAGCAGGCGCAGCCTCCCCGTCACCCCAGCCCTGGTGTCACCAATTCTGCAGGTCCCGTGATCCCCAAGTGCCCGTCTCCCTCCTGTCCCCAGCCTTGTTCCATATTTAATGTTTCATGTCCACCTGAGTCTATAATTAAGGCATCTGCACCCCCCAGCCATGAGCCCGAGGTGCAGCGAGGGCCGGCGTTCCCGAGCCACAGGCAGCTGCCCACCAAAACCAACCCCAGCTGATCCCACTGGGATGGTTCCGGTGTGCTTGGTTCCCTTCCTGCCTTTGGGTGCAAGCCACCCAAAAGGCCGGGAGGAAGAAAGGCAGTTTGGCTGTTTAATGTTAAAAAGACAAGTGGGAAAAACATTCCCAAGGTTTTACAGCTTACTGTGCCCTTTCCCTTGGCGTTCCCAGTCTCAATTTCTAGACTTTAATCTTCAACATGTAGTTTATTACTGCTGCTTTTCTTTAAATAGTAATATTTTCTAAGAAATGCAGTCGCCGCATCCCTGCGGCCGCTGTTGGGCGTTTATCTCCTCTCTCGCGGCGAGGAGCTGATGGATATAGATCCAGGCAGCTGTGTGACCTTTACAGTCTCACTCGGAGTCCAGGGACGTGGATGTAAGATTGTTTCAAGTCATCTTGATTTTATTACAAACCAAAATACTTCACATTCAATGGCACCTCGGGTCCACAGGGTAATTACTCTTGGGGAACAAACAACAACCCAAACCTCAACACCTCGGATAGGTATTGGTGCAGCTGTAGCTCAGTTAGGCTTTTCCATGAGATCCCAAACTTGGGAGCATCCAACACCCCACCTGCTTTGGCTGTTAGGTTTCCTATGGGACATCATTCCAGCCATTACACCTTAGCAGGAAGCTGTCTGACAAACAATTTACTGTGCAATAAACAAACAAGCTGCACCTGCAGAGAGCCGTCTTCATCATCCAACCGATTGCCAAATCCAAACGTTTGGTGCTGAAGCTCATGGACCAGCTGATGTGATGGGGGTTGTGGTTGAGTAGTTGCTTGTGGCACCTCCTCAGGCACGTTGCTGGTAACGCTGAGGGAATGAAACCCCACAAACAGGAGCTTCACGCCCTTCACTCATTTTTTGTGGGAGAACATCAGGCTCCCGAGAACCTTTTTATTCCCCTTCCCAAAAGCTGCAGTGGCTGTAACTTCCAGCCTTCCCAACGAGCAGAAGACTGAAACTGAGGGATTATATATAACTTGACAACCCCAAATCACGGGGGGAGCAGCTGAAGCTCCTGGGTTTGTGCAGAGCCCTCCTGCTGGGATATGTGCTAATACCACATAAAAGTAACAACTGTTGAGGAGCTTCCCTGCCATGTCCTTTCCCATCCTTTATCACAATTAAGTTAAAAAGACTGGACCACTGCAAGCTCTATTTTTACACCCTCGGGCACGTGCTGTCGCCTCTGAAAGCCGCTGCTGATTTAGGGAGGAACGCAAGGAGGGAGGAACTGCATTTCTATACCCTGCACTGCACAAAGTGTGACTCTGTCCTTATTCTGTGTCACCATCAGCATAAAAGCACCGTGATCCTCTCTGTAGTGGCAGGAGGTGTGAGGAATGAATGCCCATTCACGTTTAAGATTAGCTTATATGGCACGTGATCCTTCCCAGCGCTCCGAGGCAGCGCAATTCTGACAACAGCAGAGTCAAAAGGAACCCAGACAAATGTCAGCATTCATACGATTTAACAAAGCTCCCTACTTGTTTTTACAAAAAAAAAAAAAGCCAAAAAAAAAAAAAAGCCCCAAAAGGTTTTAAACAAAAGGAAATGTCCTTCATTCAACACTGGTAAAATCTTTCAGCGCTGTCAAAGCGACTTCAAAGCTTCTCCACATCTGCCTGCTCCAGCCAAGCACTGCTGCCTGTCCTCAGGCCTTTGTGATGTACCCTTCTCTGATCAGGAAGTCATAGATTTTCCTGGTTTTGTTCACATCGATTTTGATGAGGGCTCGAGCCTGCGCCAGTCTCAGGCCTCCCTGTTTGTTGCACTCGTTCACTAAAGCAGCTTTATATTCCAAATAGGCTCCAGGGACCAGCCTCACCATCTGACAGAGCTGCAAGACAAAAGGTGAAGTTAATAAACACCAACACTTGTCATGTTCTTCCCTTCCCAGAGCCCTGCTGGGGGAGGAACACAGGGAATATTTTTCTGAGAACACTTCCAGTGTGTCTTTGCACAGGGGAGGCACACGGGAATGCCAAGACGAGCTGTTTGGATCCACAGGTAGGGAGGGGAGGAGCCTGCTGGCTGCTGCATTCGAAAACACTCCTGATGGAAGAATAGAGGAGGAGGATGAAAGCAAGCCCTGGGCTCGCAGGAGCACAGCTCCGAGTGTGTCCTGTGTGGGCGTTGCTCCTTCCAAAGCCCGGGAAGCACACATGCCAGACTTGGAAGCAGCAATTGGGCTCGCTGGCTGGGAGCCAGGGAGGGCATCTGGCTGCTAATCCCCTGCAGACTCAGGCTCTAATACCTTCTACAAAAGCAGCTCCGCTGGCCCCCTCTGGAAGTCTGGCATGGAAGCTGTGCAGGGAAGGCATTCTGTGTTTGGAAGTTTGGTGAGGAATGGCTTTCCACAGCCCCTGAGCTGCTTGGCTGCACAGCTCCTGTTGAGCTCCCAAATACCAGCTGCCTTCCAGGAGCACGGCGTTGCTCCCGCTGGAGAAACCGTCTGTCTCCTCCCTTTAATAAGGAAATGCTTCGTGCTCATTCCTCACGGATAGGAAATTGCAGAATTCCTCAGACTTTCTGTCTCAGCTGACCAGGAAATCAGATTCCACACACACACACACACACACTGATGCCCTGCCACCATTATTCCCGTGCTGAATGGAGCCAGAAATGCCAGTTCCACAGGGAGCCGTGAGCTGATTCCCACCGCTGCCAGCTCCAGCCAAGGGAAACACACACGGAGAGGGGAGGCCAAGATACAGCTGTGCTTCATGGGCACTGCAACCCGCCTTGGGCAGTCTAAGGACACGTTAGGACTTCTGTTAAAAAAGAATAATCTCTTTTTTTCAATAGTTTTCCACCAAGTTAGAGGACAGGCCTGCACTGGGCTGAAAAACAACCAGTGTTCATTAAGAAAAATTAACCCCTCTGCTCAGCCCAGCCTCACAGTGCAGGCAGGGAGATGGATGTCGTAACAGCACCAAATAACACCCTGGTGCTCTGCTCCTTTCTTTGCTAAATCAGCTAGTTTGTGCTGTATGTGTAGCACAGGAAATTAAGAAGCCAACTGGAAAACCTGAATGTTTTTTGTGCGAAAGGAAGAGTAGTCAGGGCCTGTAGCTGAGGTGATATTCACAGCTCCCCAGACACGGTGTGGGCAGCCCTGAGCTGTGGAGACACAGTTTATGGAGATGATCTTTCCATCCTTTCCTCACCTCCTTCTCCTTCTCGTTGAGTTTCTCGGTGCCTGGCAGGCCTGTGAGGTTCAGTGGCGGGGCACTCCGTCTGCCTGTGGGACGAGAAAGGAAACGCTGGAGAATCGGAGCAGTTTGGAGGTGGCTGCTCCTGGGGTGTGTTAGGGAGGCAATTCAACCCAGTTTGAGCCAAGTGTTTACAGACAGGGTTACTCAGGGCTTAGCACAAAGCTCTGCTGATGCGACAAAAGGTTTGGTTTTGCAATTTTAAGCTCCGTGAATGTTGCGTGAGACTCGTGAGCTGATGGTTTTGGGGAGGAACTGCAAGACAAAAGCTTTGTGTCAGACTGGCACCGGGCATGGCTCAGCTGGGCTGAGCCTCCTGACTATCCCAGCTCCAGGGAGGGTGTGCCAGGTGTGCTGAAACCAGCACCTTGTAAGGATGCTGAGACTATTTATTGGTGTGATTAAGCAGCCAATTTCTCTCTGGCATTACTGACAACTTCATGAGGCAGAGTTCTCTTCAAACGCCTTTAAATATGACGCAGGTATTGCGAGGCAAAAGCAGTTTGGGGATTTATTTTTTGTCTGTTATGATAAACAGTTCTGAAAGGAGTATTTATCACAAGGTCATCTGATATTTCTCACTTTCACTATTGTTTATAACTTTGCTGGACTTTACCTGGCACAGCCTAAACTTTCCCAAGGGCTGGCTGCATGCAGGCTTGGCTTTTTTTCCTAGTAGTATTTTTTTTTTAACTTGCAGAGCTCAGGACAAAGTTTGGGTTATTTATTCACATTGCAACAAGTCTCCCACCCCTGCGCTGTGGGTTGCATATTTAGCACTGTTAAAGAGAGAGGTCTCTATCCCAGGATAACTTCCCAAATCTGGCAAAGTGATGAGACCTTGGGAAATGTGCCATTGTGTCCAGACCCTGCCCTGCCCAGGTCCTGCCCCTGGCACTGGGAAGTCTCTCTGTCTCCTGGGCATCTGCAGGAACAGACGGGATCTGGCTGGGTGTGAGGAGCCTGAGCAGAGCGAGCTGAGGGACTGGAGAGGAGCTGCAGTGTGAGTCTGTGGGAGGTGTAAAGGAAGTTATTTCCCAGCACTGCTCCCTCTTCCTATGGCATGGGGCAACTGTGCCAGGATGAGACATGACAGAATTCGGTTTTACTCGTTTATAAACCCAGAAAATACCACATACACACACACAAAAACGACATTAAAGAAAGCATATTAAGGCTGCAAAGTCAGGAGCTTAGAATCTAGAAGTGAAGCATTAATTTGCCCTCTTGTATATTCAGAGTGAGGCAGCCTTTAATTAGAGCCACGTGGCAGCTCTTCCCCAGCATCCGCCGTTCCCTGGGCAGGATGTTTGCTTAATTAGCAGCTCTATGGTATTTTGTTTGGGTTTTGTTCCACATGTGATGCTGCTTGTAAACACTGAGTGCTATCACAGCTCCACAGGCAACACAAGCCCTGTGCTCCCAGGCTCTTCCCCTTCATGGGACACTGGATCCTTGACAAAAAAGGAAGTTCATCCCTCGTTCTAGACCGTCAGCTGGAGGACGCTCTCCTCCCTTCACGGACTCTGATGCCCTGAGATACACCAAGCTGTTTTTTCTCCAAAATACGAGATCTTAGCAATCACCAAATAGGTTTACAACAGTCCACAGTGCTCTGACTCACTGCTTGGTATCCTGACCCAAATTTCCAAGGCTCCTGGCAGAAACGAGGAAGAACATACAGACCCAGTGTCCACCTCTGAGGGGTTTGATTCAAGTGGTTGAACAGCATCCACATAAAAACTGGGTGTGGGGACAGAGCCAAAGCCATTTTCCCTGGCAACATCTAACAACCTTGTAGTAAAACTTTATCCCAGTCTCAGTCACCTCATGACCTCAGCAAATGGGATGCGAATTTATTTAAGTCTTGTTCATGAGGACCTTGACTGACCCCTGAATCTGTCCTTACTGGGCACTGAAGGAAGATGGGGTCCTCTTGGTGGAAAAAACCCTAATTTGTGCTCACAGAATGTGAAAATTCTTTTGTTTCCTGCCTTGCTGATGTAGCTTTAGGATGAGTTTTGACCTCTAGTCAGAAAAACCTAGAAATTCAGCAAAAAGTCCTGCAGGATATGTGAGAGGAATGACTTGCAGCCTGATGTAATGTTGACTTAAGCAGTGCTTAACCGTGAGGCTTGAGGACTGACACTTTGGCACTCAAGAAAGAGAGTCAGAAAAAGGCTGTCAGAAAGACATTACTGGGTTTTTAGCAGACATCATCTAACACTTACCTGTAGTTGAAGGAACTGGTACTGTGGGAGTCAGGCCAGAATCACTGAAAGGAAAGGAGATTTTCAAATTGCCTTCATGTTTTTTGAGAATAACTGCATGTGCTGGCCCTGAAAGTGCTTCTTCCACAGCTTGTAATAATTATACAATTCAACTTGCATAACCCAAGCCCTGACTAGGAGTCAACAGGATTTACAAATATTTAGTGTTCCCACATTGAAGAATATGTCTGAAACCTATTAAAAAACCCAACAAAGAAATGTGGAGGGGGACACAATTAAAAATACAGTGGAGACTGAGTGGGGAAATTCCAAGCCACGTCCTGCACACAGGATGCACTTCCTTTACATTGCTCCTTAAATCCAAGAGCTCATGCGGGGTGATGACACATTAATAATGCTGCTACATCTAAAATCATCTGAAATATTTCAGGTGTCAGCTGTGCCCTCATTAATATCCATAAAGAGCTCATTTCCCTCCGTGACTTTATGAGCAGCAGTTCAGTTCCTGAAATATAAAACCGAGGGGTTTGAGTCCCTTCCTTTGCCTGCACCCAACAAGCACTATTGCTGTCGCCCACTTTTCTGCCCTTCTGAATTTTGCAGGCTACAGTTCCTACTTTCATAAATTGAGAATGGATTTGTTACTATCAGGCAGGAAAACATGTTTGATGCAAACCAAACCACAGAACCCCAGGAAGGTTTGGGTGGGAAGGGACCTTGATGCTCGTCGCATCCCACGGGCAGGGACACCTTCCACTGGAGCAGCTTGCTGCAAACCCCATCCAAGCTGGCCGTGGGCATTCCCAGGATGGGGCAGGTTCCCTGGACACCCCGTGGCAGTGCTTACATGTCTGCCTGGCGGCTGAGCCACTGCTGGCAGGCGCTGCTGTCCTGGATGTACTGCAGCACCTCCGAGAGCATCGTGCGCTTCAGCCGCTCCTCGTCCCGGCTCTTCTTCAGGTGGTCGTAGGTCCGGGCACCTGTGGCACACACACACCCTGCCCTCACCACCTGCCTCGCTCAGGAAGTCCAGTCTGGCTTTTCCCTGCTTCAGGTAATATTGGGAAGTTCTCTATCTCTGGCCCAACCTCTGCTGTTTTCCCTCGTGATGACTAGGCACCAGGAGGGGTGAGATTCCACCCTGAACCCTTCCCCCTGTTAATTTCAGGCCAAAAACGAACAAAAAAGGCTTCCATGATCTAATTCCAGGATAAAACAGGCCATTTCATTGATGTGGAGGTCTTAGGCCTCTCTCCAGATGTCACAAGTGTCGACAGCCAGGGAAAGTGTCCCGAGATAAAGCCCTGAGACCACTGTGCCATGACATAAATATTTTTTAATGAAGCTTTTGCAAAGTGGTGCCCAGAGCAGAGCTGTGTCAGACACCGTGATCTCCAAGCTGATGGCTCAAATCAGCTCTGAACCAGCCCAGCTGGACTGTGCATCATTGCTGAAGCCTTGCTCAGTTCCAGAGCCAGGCAAACGCCTCTCAGAACTAAGTGTCTTTTTATTCAACACATCCTGAATGTTGTAAAATCATCCTTCCCTTCCTTGATGGATGGGAATGGGCTGAATAATGCATCAGGTACTTACTGCAGAAATTGGTGATCCCTGCTGCTCTGTATTCCTGGAGTCTCTTTATTTCCCTGCGCAGCTCAAATTCCACTGTTGGACCCCACGGGGCAGCAGGAGGGAAAACCAAAAAGCAAAAGTGGGTCAGTGGGGTGGACTGGGAATGTGGCTCTTTGTTATTTGCCTGCACAGGTCAGCTCTGAACACACAAACCACAGCCAGGGTTAACCCCCCTCCACAAGATCTCAAACCCTCTGTGTCCCAATGCTCCTTGGTCACAGATTTCAGTTGGTTTCCAGCATTTGTGTGCTCAGAAAAGGCATTTTCTCTTCATGCTTTGATAGTTCCTCTGCCATACCCTAGACAAGGCAAATAACAACAATGTGGGATTTCTGGAAGGCATTTCAATAGGTTTGAGGAACTACTCCAGCCAGGCTCCTTAGACATCTAATATTCTCTTGGAACTATGATTTTCCTAACTGGACCTTCCAAATTTTTTCCTTGCAGACAATTCTTTTCCTGCAGTCAGTAAGATGAAATTATTAAATGTTTCTTTTGCTGAGAGATATTTCCTGTCTGCTGCTTTCATCAGCTGCCTTGCAGCACTGCTCAGTTTTACAGGGAGCAAGTTTCCTTGTGAATTTGTTTCCTGCTCAGGAGATCTGTGTAGTGCCTTGTACCTGACTGTCAGGTTCACCTGAGGATCTGCTGCCACTACAACAACAAAACCAGGTTGCAGGAGCAGCACTCCCATGTGGGACTCACGCTTTTGCAGGATCATGCTTTTGGTATTTCACACAGGGTGTCCTGAAAACACGGGCACAACTGTGTAAATGCTTTGTTCTTCCTAATGAGCAACAGTTCTCCCAGTTCAAGTCGCAGAATGAAGCAGGATGTGGTGACTCGGACTGGAATCTGCCTAAATGCAGGTTATGGGATGATTCAGGGATGGAACAATGCCTCTCCCCTAAGGTAAGGACGTAATGACCACTGCACTATATATAATTATGTGACATATAATAGTTTAACGTGTGTCTTTCAAAGAATTCACAGTTCGCTGCCAGCTCCCAATCTCTCCACACAGACATAATATAGGGATTTTATTCTTCTCCTGATACAGAGCCCCAGTAAATAAACAGTGGTCTTTAGATAAAAAAAATATTACCTCTAACACGTGACCAGAATGTTCAGTCAACTGCAAACTCAAACGAAGAGCTCGGACACAGTTTAGTGGAAAAAACCCACTCGCTGCTCATTGAATATATCAAACCACAAATGTATTTGTTTTCCTGAGGTAGCTAGACGGGGGAGGAGGAGAAAAACCACCTCCTGCCCTCCAGGAGAGGGATATATTTAGGGAACAGATGATGCAACCCGTCCCCGAGGGCTGCAGAGCCCTGCCAGACTCACGCGCGTGGCTCTCGATGAACTTGTCGTGCTCCACGGGCCCCAGGATCCGGGCAAACCTTCTCATGGTCTCGTACAGGTCCTGCACCTCCTTGGGGTAGCGCCTTTCCAGAACTGCATGGGGGGGAAAGTGCCACTCGTTACCCCTCCTGCTGCCAGGAGAAAATGCCTCTGTGGGGGCTGGCGTGAGCAGCAGCCTCGGGACTGCCTAAAAACCCTCACTGGGTCATCCTCGGCCGTTCTGGTGTCACAGCTACGAACTGCTGAGCAAAGAGCAACCAAAGTTACAGCCCTCAGAATCCTCGAAGCATAAAGGGTGGTATCTAAACATTGTTTGGTCATTTCTCATGAGAGTGAGGTGTACTTAAAAAGGCCTGGATTTCACCTTCCCCCTCTGCCCCACTCAGCCGAGCCCAAAATGCTTCTGAAGGGCAATTTTGAGGCAATAAGTAAAATACTGAGCTGGGAGTAGTTAGAACCAGACTGCTGGAAACAGTTGGGGCAGGAAATCTGCTGGAATTTAGAACATCTGAATGTGTTCCAGTATGAACAAACCACACTGGTGACCTGGAAATGGTGAACGTGTGAAGTTCTGCCACTTTGAAGTGGAGCAGTTACACCTGATACTCACTCTGAAATTTTCTGAGGTTGATCAGGCCGTGATCTCTTATAATTCTGGAAATGAAAGAAAATTATATTAATACAGGCCATTACTCCTCCATTGCCCCACAAACACAAAGGCTTCAGAAGAAACTTTGATTTAGACCATCAGAGGGGTCTAAAACTAAACATGAATGAAATTTCCATAAGCCCTGGGCTGGCTGGAATGGAAACATGATGCAGTGTGTCTTTAATCAGGGTAAATTTTGGACAGTGGTGTGCATTAGCCCTGAGCACAAAGGGAGCTGCAATCACTTTAAAGGTTGGAAATTGCTTCTCTAGGCACAGATTTCACATCTACAGCATCTCATAACTTGTCCTTCCAAAATCAGAGGTAATGAATGTCTCATGAACATGATTTCCAGCTTCAGACAAACATCCCTCTGCTAAAGCACAGGCTAGGGCTGGGCTGTAAATGCCACCACTGGAACAGGAGAAAGGCATTTTTCCATGGCAGCTTGGATCTTAAAGAGATGATGGAGGTAACTCTGTGTTTGAACTGCTCCTGACGGGACCAGGGGATGGAGCAGAGGGAAAAGCAGGTGCCTGATAAACACCTTTGTCACCAGCCTGAGCAGTGCCACGTGCTCATTGCTCTGTGGTGACTCCACTTTGGCAAATGAGATACCACAGAGTTGAGCTGTCAAGGTCAGGTCAGAATTTGCTCTGTAAAATCCATTTCATTTCCTTTGCTGTGTACAAGACCCTCCTGTCCCGTGCAGAGTCACCTTTCTGAGAGTGACATCAGCACTTTTGTGTCATTTTCCAGATTTTTGTCCCATCCTGCTGTAGGAAACTTCAAAAAACCTGACACTGATGTAACCACAAGAGTTATGAAGAGCCCTGTGGCACTTTCCTTTAGTATGACAAGATTGATCATCATGGAAATTACACCACATAAATACTTTTTATTTATGAATTATGAAGAACCAGGTCAATCTTGCCTGTCATTCAGCAGAACTGTGGAGTTTTATGAGAAGGACTGGAGCAGCCTCACTTCAAATCACTAATTCTTCCAGCAGGGAGTAATCCAGCAAGACATAATTTTAAATATTGAACAAAGTATTTCGAAGTTATATTATAACTTAGTTTAATTAATAGATTGAGTCATTCTAGAACGCTCTCAAATGAGCTGAATAAATTATTCAACCCCACGTCAGCAGTAGAGTTATCCTCAGTGTGGAACACTAACTTAGGGACCACTAGGAATTAAAAATAATGATGCAAATATTTCTGGGGAAAAACTGGGGGTCCAGCAATCAGTCACAGTCTGGCAGGATTTTTTTTTCCTCTGAAGCAGGAAATTAATGATGTGTAATCCATCAGCACTGCAGAGGGAAGGGAAAGAACACAGTTACTGCTTCAAAACTCACTTTTTCCGTCTCTGTCTTTCCTTTAACCTGGAATGGTAGATATCTACAACTGCAATCTTCAGAGCTGCAAAGCAAAAAGATTAAAGAATTCATAAGCAGTCACTGCAGGAGGCTGAATTTCAAGCTTTTACGTTCACGTTAGCCTGAAATGGTCACTGCTTTGCTGGTTTAAAAACCCTGAGGCAATTTTACAGGGGCATCAGCTCATTAGAGGCAAACCTGCAGGGCTTGCTACCTGGGGAAGGTTTCTTTTGCTTACTCCTGCCAAATTCATCACTGTAAATACACTCATGCAAACACGAACCCGGGCACATCCTGAGAACTTTCCTCTTCCTTCTTGGACTGTTTTGCTATCAGCACTTACTTGTTCCTTCATACATGCAATTGCCAAGTATTCCTTCTCCTGAAAAGAGGATTTAAGGATCTGAGGCATCACCTTTGGGCAAAGGCTTCTTGGCACAGAACAAGGAACTCCGAAAACCAGACACGGTTCTGAACTGCGGGGATTCAAAGTAGCCTTTGCTACAGTTCTTAAAAACATCTGGAAGATTCCAGCTTGTTAACTTCCAAACTTATCTGTCTGCCAGGAGAACAAAGAATAGTTCAGGACAGTGTGAAGAAGCCCAGGGAAAAGCCATGCTCATTAGAAATCACATCCTTCCCAAAATCAAACCTGTCTGCAGCACGGCTGAGCCACTCACAGAGCCTGCAGCTCCTTTCTCCTGCAGCCAACAGCTTAATGAACTTTTTTTTGGGGGTAAATTCTTGAAAGACAAGATAAAGAGACACCTATCACCTTCCCTTCCCTTGCTCTGTTAGGTAACACACAAATTCTAGGTCATTAAATGAGTGTAGAGGTGGCTGATTTAGTGGGTTTTTTTTAACTCTACGTTAATAATTTCCATGTGCTCTCGGAAGGAAGGGGCTCAAGGCTTGGCAGTGGTTTAGAGGCTGTGAGACAACAACCAGCTCTTGGAAAAAGAGGAACTGGGGTGGCCCATGGGGGACAGAACCCAGGATCCATTTCCCTCTGTAGTTACACAAAAAGAGCAAAACCGATAGTGGCAGCTTATCGATTGCACTCTCGGATTAATAATTAATCATGCAATTAAGAAGTGTGGTTGTGTGTCTGTCTGAAATATGCATGTAGGTGTAAACACCAGGAAGCCCCCAGCCTCTGGGAAATTCATCCCTGCATCCCTCTGGGTAATCAAATTTCATACAAACAGGGACAGCTGAACCCAAAGGCTGTGGGGATTTGCTTGATCCCAAGCAAAAAACCCTTCAGTTTGTCCCAAATTTATGTGATGTTAATCCATGAGTAAAGGATTCTGTATGAGATAGGAGGGGTGCTGCAACATTCCTACTTGTTTTTCCAAATTTCTTGCATTTTCCAGCATCATCGTGTATTTTCGTAGCGAGGTATTTAAGTTCCCTAATTTAAGAATGAGCAGAGATAGCAAATTCTCCTCCGTGCTAAAATGTGGGGATGAGAAATTGGGAATGCAGCAAGTTAAACATGAATGAAATCCATTAGGAAGGGCTGCAATTGGTGCCAATTTATGGAAAATATTTTTGTAGTTTTGAAACCCTCTGCAAGCTCAGCCAACTTGTTATTTTCTGGGGTTTGTGTGGGCAGAACTTAATAAGTACATGCAGAAACTGCACTGGAGAACCTCTATAAATATCACAAGTAATTATGCACCTCTAACCATCGGGTTTTGATGCTTTCACCTGAGTGCACAATATTCTAAAGGCATGATGATCAGCTGGGGAGAGGAAGGAACAAAAGAAGGGAAAAAACGGAGCTTCTGCTTCCAGTGAAATTAGTATTTGCTGCCACATGCCCTTTTGGAGGGGCTTTTGTTTTTAATAGACATATTCACACAGGACCAGGCGATTACCAGATCTGGAATGCATGAATAACTCCGGCTACTACGCGGTTACACGCTGCATGGAAATGAGAGAGGGGATGCTGGGGGAATGAGAATGATCTGCTGTGCTTCTCCCCATGGGTTCCAGCGGGGAGGCAGTTGTTTGTCCTGGTGAAGTGAGATAATCCAAGCTGACACCCTGCTCAGGGTGTCCACTCTGGGCACTGATAAGGCTCCTTGCCACGCTCGGTGCGGCTCTGAAGGACCCACTGATAGGCAGCAATTCAAGGCTGCTTCCTCCATTGAAAAAAAAACAAAACAAACTCAAAATATTTTGGTTTCTCCAGAGTGTGTCCAAAACAGTTTCTTTGCTTTTCATTCCTCTTCAGCCTCATTTGGCCTGCAGAAAACTTTGTTGAACGCTAATGAGTGAGAGCTTTGTTTCACGGGAGCGAACCTGCCTCAGCAGGCGAGGCCCAGATAATGGGAAGAACGCAAACTAATCCCAGCAAACAGCCTGTGTGACCAGTGTGTGCTGGGCTTGGGACAAACTGGAGGGCTGCAGTCCAAATCCACCCGCCCTGGAGGACAGCAGGACCCACGGCAAACAGTTATCTGCCTCTGGAGCATGGCAGGAACTTCCACAGGAGAATAAACACCACGTTCTGTCCAGAAGGACGCTGACTGCCTTGCAGCTTAAAATCAAATTTCCCTGCCAGTTGCAGCCTATTTCCACTCACTTCTAAATCTGTGGTTTCAGCAATTACTTTGCAGTGTTAGAAGTGAAAATCATTTACATGAGAAGGGGGGGGGGGGGAAGCTGGGAAAAAGATAAATTACCAACGTTCTAATTCAGCCTGATGAAAACTTGTAGTTCATGAAATATTCAAGCACTGTGGGCTGAATTAGGGTTGTAACTGGTTGGTGCTTTTGATCTGTCCATTATGTTTTTGTGTAACTGCAATATATATTTGCATGCCCTTACTGTACTGCCAGCACTGAACAAAAGGGAACAGTTCCAGAATTTAATTGAAACATGAGAGATTTCACACAATTTTTGCCATCTCACTAACACCAAGAAGTGACTGAGTGATGCCTGCGACCGCCTGTGGGGTGGGAAGAGCTGGTGAGGCAGCAGGTACAGGTTCTGTGCTCCTCACAAAAGCTGCCTGGGAGCCTTTCCACTTTGTATTAAACAGCCATTTTCTTGTGGGAATACCAAGGACTTGTTTAGAGTGACACAGGGAAATCTAACAGGGAAAATATATGAGATAAATCTATAAAATATGTATGTCATATAAAAGACATAAAAATAAATCAGAAAACAGAGGTCAAGCAGCTCAGATATAGAACTTCTTAAAAAATAAACTTTTACAAAACATTACGAGAAGCAATGTGGGAGAAAGGGAACAAGGGGGAATTCCACTCCATGGGAATTCCACTTCCAATGGAAGCACAAATATTCCTGTGGGACGTGCAGCCTCGACACTGCAGCACTGATCTGTGACTGGGGTGCACCAAGGGAAAGAGAGAGAGCACAGAAATTGTACTGGGGTGCTCCCTGGGCCCAGCCTGAGTGACTCGCAGAAAATGCAACATGAAAGTAGTTTTCAAAAATTAATCTTGAATCTTGAGGTTTAATGTGTGGCAGGAAAACAAATGGAGGATGTTTTTCCCAACCTGAGCCTTAATCTCTGCTGTGAGGCCCTGTTTGGGTTTCTCTGGGCTATAAAATGTGTCAAACCCCCGTGTTACAGCTTCACCTTTACACCCAGGCTGCCTCACAACCCTCTCTGCCCGTCAGCTACAAAATACAAAGGCTCCTGACACCACCCCTGCTCTCAGAGCCACACGTTGAGCCGTTTTCTGCACCACGGGCTCCTACAACTGGGTTGCAAAATTCTCTCAAGCAAAGCGGGCAGCTGAGCCCTTCAGAACTGCAGGACAGGGAGGATGTGGCTCCTTCCTTTTTATTTTTCGTATTAAATCGCAGAAGGGAAAGATCTCCTTCCAAATTTTCTAGCAAAGAATTCTTTCTCTCCACAAGATGCCTCATGTGAAAGGGAAAACAGCTGGCTGGGCCCCGGGACTTCATTTTTGCGAGGCTTTCTCTCTCACGTGGGCAGATCCGGGACAGCTGTGGGAAGGCAGATGCCAGAGTTCCTGGGCTAAGAGATCCAAAATGCAGCTGCTCACGCTCCACAACCTCTGCCAAACAGTTTGCACAGAGCAAATGCCCGACATCCCTTCCCAAAGCTGAAGACAACTGAAGGATGGACTAGGGAACATCCAATGAAATTATCAGGCAAAAGATTGGACAGACCGGGGGGAAGTATTTCTTCACACAACACATAATTAAATTGTGAACTCCTAATTTGATTGTGGAAGTCCCTGTTGCAGGATGTGCAGGAGTACGAGCAGATCCAGCTCCAGCAGGAGTTAGCAGAGCTCCTGGAGGATGGGCCCCTGGCAGGAGAGCCCTCAAATGGCTGAACTGTGCCTGCAGGAAGGCAGGTGTGAGGGGAGCGCTGCAAAACCCGATGGGTTGAATGTGAATCTATCAATTCATGTGCACAGACAGGAGATTATTTTGCTTTTTCAGTTCACCGGGACCCAGCATAGGATGAAACAGCAGAGAGCTGGCACGAGGAATCCCTGCCATGGCCTCAGGCCAGTCCCCCTCTCAATAAATGCTGGAAGAGGAGAGACTGACATACGACTCTTATAACCTTCCTGAGCCAGGGGAGTTTGCATTCCTAAAGCTCCAGAGTACACTGATCAACTTCAAACTGGTTTTTTTAACTCTGGCAAGACTGTCTGTACGTAACAGGATTTGTCTGTCTCCAAGGGATGCAAACGCTTTAGCCCAGAACTGCCTGACACAGATGGCAGAATTCTGAGGCATAAACACAGGACTTTTAAACCCTGTGTGTACTTACAAACGTGGGGAAAAGCAGGATCTTTTCCCCTCTATGGATTAAAATGTCACTTTAGTAATTCCTGTTATTTCCTATTATTAAGGCAGCCACCTTCACAGAAACTCAGACCAGGAACTGGGCTCATACAATCATCTTCTTCACACTAAAAAGGAAGTTGTGACACACACTTGATGCTACTCTAACTCAGGGCATGCTGAACACGTGAAAAATCACACAGCTTCAAGAGCCCAACACTTGTAATGTGTCTCACAAACTACACACCTCCTTGCTGCCTGCATTAATACCTACCCTGATACATTTAACACATTAAAACCCCAAGCATTAAACCCCATACATTAGGAGGGTATGTTCACTTTTAAAGTGTGTGGAGAAAGAGACCCAATGAAAAGCTGCACAGGCATCTGAAACAGTTTTCAGACTGGGTACAAAAATATGGCACTTACCATGCAAAATGTCTGAATCATCTTCTACAAAATCAATATCTCTCAAATCCCACTCAGCATAGTTGTCAAACTCCTGTTCAGAGGTGATTAATACATTGTCACTAACTAGCACTAAAACACTGGCCTCAGGTTTCAGAACATGCAGAAGGACTGGGAGCAGAGATATTTACTCATACACAGGGTATGAGGTTCCATCCTTGAGCAACACAGGGGAGCTCTACCTGGAGAATGTGTCAATGCACCCCCCGTGGCTGCAACTGCAGCAGGATGTTGTGACAGGACAATGGGAATTAATCAGGTTTAATTAATGACTCCCTGACGGTGATGGAAATTAGAGTCACAGAACGTCCTGATTTGGAAGGGACCTGCAAAGATCACCAAGTGCAACCCCTGGCCTGGCTCAGGACACCCCCAAGAGTCCCTTNCAAGCATTAAACCCCATACATTAGGAGGGTATGTTCACTTTTAAAGTGTGTGGAGAAAGAGACCCAATGAAAAGCTGCACAGGCATCTGAAACAGTTTTCAGACTGGGTACAAAAATATGGCACTTACCATGCAAAATGTCTGAATCATCTTCTACAAAATCAATATCTCTCAAATCCCACTCAGCATAGTTGTCAAACTCCTGTTCAGAGGTGATTAATACATTGTCACTAACTAGCACTAAAACACTGGCCTCAGGTTTCAGAACATGCAGAAGGACTGGGAGCAGAGATATTTACTCATACACAGGGTATGAGGTTCCATCCTTGAGCAACACAGGGGAGCTCTACCTGGAGAATGTGTCAATGCACCCCCCGTGGCTGCAACTGCAGCAGGATGTTGTGACAGGACAATGGGAATTAATCAGGTTTAATTAATGACTCCCTGACGGTGATGGAAATTAGAGTCACAGAACATCCTGAGTTGGAAGGGACCCGCAAGGATCACCAAGTGCAACCCCTGGCCTGGCTCAGGACACCCCCAAGAGTCCCTTCCACGTGCCTGAGAGCCTTGTCCAGGCACAGGGTGTGATTCTGGGGGTGATTCTGTGCTGATTCTGCTCAGAGGTACAAAACCAAGCCCCTGCATGGCTGAACTCATTCCTCCATGGGCAGGGGCAGGAACTGGGGCCCTCGGGCCCCCAGCCAGAAGCACAGACAGCAATGCAGGTCTGCCAGGAGATGTCTGGAGCAGAGCTGTGTGTGCTTCCCTCAGGCAGGTGACAGTGCTGGAGCCGATCCTTCGGCTGAGCATCCAATTCCCAGCACCCAGCCCGCTCAGCAGGGCCACCCCTGGCTGGACATCTGGCGGCAGCAGCACGTCCTGCAGCCTCTCTGCTGCCTCTCCCGGCTCTGCAGGCCACCAGCGCCACCTCTGTCACCAAACCCGCCATCAATCCAGAGGTTTAATCACGGAATATCTCAACTTGGAAGGGACCCACGAGGATTAGAGTCCGACTCCCTGCTCCTCGCAGGATAACCTGAAATTAAACCCCAGGACTAAGAGCATCCCTCAGTGCTGTGCCTTCCTGTGATGTTTTTAAATGAAGAGCAAAGACAGGCAGGGGCAAACAGGGGTATGTGTGCTGAGCCTGCACCCAGCAGCAAATTTAAAACAATGGGAGGAGAGTCATTCTTACCTCAACAAAGTCAGCTCTGGCTGGCATGTACCCAGCCATGTCCCTGGAGAGCAAGGAATCAAAGGTGGGCCGTGGGGGATCATCAGCAGCTGAAAAAAACAAAGGTTTTCAGTGGTTGAGTAGGGATTGGGATCTTTTTTTAGGGATCTGTAAATAAGTGTTTATTTTGCAGGAAAAGTGGGAATAATTAGGTGAAGAAAAATACCCTGATTGGGCTTTTATTCAGTGTTACAGGCAGAAAAGAGAGTTCATCCAGAGAAAAATGCAGCAATCTGAGATCTTCGTAGTATTCTCAAGAGTCAGACACAAATTCAAGGTAATAAACAGGTAATAAAATGTAAACTTTACATTTTGGAGCTCAGCATCCCCCTCTAAACCTCTGCAGCTCCCTTGGGGCTCAGCGTGCAGGTTCTTTCAGTTAATAGCAACAGGAGTGTTAAATCTGCCTTCTTCTGGGGGCCATTGACAAGAGCTGCAATTAAAGCCAGAGAACTCCTGATTTTTACAGCACTTCCCAGCCGAGGAGCTGGGTGTTTTACAGACAATAAAAGGCTCACAATGCACTTGTGCAGGAGCTGAGCGTTGCGTGTCCCACGGCACAGATAAAGCAGGCTGAGGCACAGAGAGTTTGTCTAGGCCCAGGGCACATAAAAAAAAAATCAGTAACACCAGGGACAGAACCAAAATTGCCCAGTTCCTGCTGTTTAGCTCTAAGCACTTTACTGGGAAATGTAAAGCTCCAGACACCCAGCAACTGCCTCACCCAGTGAGGCTGGGGAGCTCTGGAATGAACAGCTGCCAGACTGGGGGAATGCTAAAGATGTGAAATGCAAGGAAAACTGAGAATTTGTTAACTTGCTGCAATTTAGCTCAGACTTTTTTAACAGGCGGCTTTCAAGAGAGAGGTGTGAAACCAGCATAGTTGAAAGGAGTGATTTTGTGACAAATTAAATCAGCAGTCAGGCCTGGGACAGAGTGTGTACACAGTAATGTGCACATGACCAGAGGCAATGTTTAAAGGCAGAAATCCCTTCTCAGTTCCCTTTGCTGGGCAGGGTGAGAACCACACTGGTGTCTACCCTGAGGGACACCCGTGAAGGAGCTGTGGGGTGGATTGTAATCCAATGGGTACAAACATCCAGGCTCCTGCTGGGGTGATTTCTGTGTGCTCTGGCTGGGCAGGAACTTCTGCTTGCGAGACCCTGGTGTTTGTGTCAGACCGTGCTGCTCCCTGTCTTTTCCCATGGAACCAGCAGCCTCGTCTGTGTGATACACCCAGGAGTTAATCCAGGGTGAAGAGAACCCTGCTCCTGATATTCTCCAAGCCAGTTATCAGAAAAGGTTATCCCTCTGTGGTGCCTGTCCTTCCCAGAGCTGCTGATTCCAGCCTTGGCAGAGCAGGGAAGCTCCCTGGGAGTGCAGGGCAGGGATACTCACAGTGGAAGGGAATGGCAGTCTCGCTGTGCTGAGCCTCCTCTGCCTGCTTCAGGTTCAGCAGGGTGGATGCAAACAGGGGGTTGTTGATGAAGTGTTTCATGTAGTGCTTCTCACACTCCTCCTTGGATTTGGTGCACATCTGGTTGGCCACGTCCTGCCTGGAGCGGGGAGAGGGGGAGGCTTTGTGTGAACAACACAGAAACGCTGGGGTTTTTAAAATTTCTCCAGTGGGAAAAGGTAATTTTGGACAGGAGATTGGTTGTGTTGTGTGCAGAGAACGGGCCTGTGATGGTGCCTGAACTCACACTCTCAGCACCAACACTCACACGTTTGATACAGTGCCAGGGAGCTCATTTTGGGTGCCCATGAACAATGCAATTCACTGTTTTCACATGGGAAACCCTCTGGCTGATGCAAAGTACCACATCCTTGATAGGCTTGAAATCTACTGTTGTTATTCGAGAGCTTTTTACACATTTCCCTGACTCCAGGTGATGGTAAACTCTGTAACCAGTTTTCAGTCTTCTGACAGCAATGTGCACCTAAGAACTCTCAGTTCTGTGGATTCTGGGGCTCTGTACTCTCAGCACAACCGTTTTTAATAAAGGAGAAGACAGAACACAGGATCTGATACTCCAGCCTTCCACTTCAGCTGCTAAATTAGTGTCTCATCCACAATAAGTCACTGAACAATGTGCATTGATGAATTCAACAGGGAGATCCAGGGAAAAGAGAGGAAAAACTGCCCATCATTGACTGAAATTGGCTGAACCACTGAATCCTCACCAGTTCCCAAATCCACAGTCCATCACAGCTTCCAGGAGAGACATTTCCTCCTGAGCTGTCCAGTTGGGGTCCAGGACAGGGAAGTCGGATGTCTGGAGAAGAAAAGCAGAACAAACTGTGATCCTCTGCTCCAACCCACCTCAGGAGGAGCAAAGAAGTTCTGAGCCACAGGGCCACACAGGAGATAACTCTGGTACTTTTAAACTTTCACAAAACCTGATTGAATAATTATTCCTTAGGGCATTGGGCCATCAGCCACAGCAAACACTGGTACATGTTGTGTCTCCACAACGCTATACTAAGAAATACAGTAAAAAATACTGAAGACTTTAAGAATTACTAGTTTTGAGGAAGAAAAAAGCAAGCCTAGAGAATGAGAAGTTGATTTACATGGTTAAAGAACTGTAAGTCTAGTGAGGTGCATTGTGCTACCCAGGCACAATAAAAAGATGCAGCTTTAAATGACTCCACCACTCCACTCTGTTCCAGGTGGATTATTTTTCTTTTTTTAGCAGTTTTAAACCTCTGAATCAAGGAATTGCATCACTTAACCTTTCAGTGTAATATGAGTAAGCAAGGGTCTCACTCCTGGGAAGCTGTGAGAGCCCAGGACTGAGTAGGTGTTATCCAAAAGGAATATTTACCATTATCTCGTAAGTGTGATCACTTTGATGTTTCTTGTATTCAAATCCTCGGGTGAAACACTGCAGAACAAAAGATCAGAGTTGTGTTACTTCTGCCCTGAAAAGATTTTCACTGGTCCATTTTTTAACTTTTATTCTCTGACCATGGGGTATCCAAAACTGACCACCTGATATACTCAATTTTTCTTATTTAATTTGAGCTAACGCATAAAATTGTGTTAAATCCTTGTCTCTGGTCTGTCTTTTGCTCCCAGACATAGCTCCTGTGAATCCAAAAACTTCCTGTTAAGTATTAAGGTGAAAAAAGTTTGGTGTTTTAGCTTAAAGTTGATCCTTCCAGGAAGAGAACACAGAGCATTTAACAAGTATTGAATACAAAGTCTAATCTTGGTTCTCTGATTAAAAGCACCAGGTTTGCAGCTGTTTTCAACAGCTGAATTTCTGACTTTCAAAATACAGGTAAGTGAGCAAAAAGGAGCACCCAATATGCAAAACAGGGGTTTGTGTATTTTGTACAGAGCTGAGCACGAGGCTCAGCTCTCCTTTCACCTTTAGAGGTTACTGCCAATTTTTAATCACAATAACACAAACTTATCCATTTATTAATTACATCAGCAGCACTTTCTGGTGAGCAGTACCAGCTCACACACATCATCTTTAAAGAACTGCATCTGGTCACGAACAATTACTGTCAATATTGCAGCTTTCCCTTTTCTAACCGGGAAGGGAAAAAATGCATGTGGGTGTTTCTGGATGGGATTTTCTTTCCCATGCCACAGAGGATGGCAGAAATGATGCTCCCCCAGACATGCAGCAGCACGCTGGGTCACCCCCAGGATGAGTGAGGTGAGCGAGGTGGTTTGGCTGCTGCACAAAGACCTCCTTCCCCCACCCATGCCTCAATCCTTCACCCTCCAAACCCCCTTTGTCATTTCCCTGTCCATGAGCAAACAAGAGTGTTGGAGAGAGAGGTTACTGACGCGTTCCTGGGCAGCCTGGCAGCAGGCAGGCCTTGGATGGCTCTCTCAGAGCAAGGAAAGGCCGTGCCCTGCTGCTGGCACTCACCTGCAGGCACAGCAGGAAGGGAGGGGGCCCACACTCGGCACACTTCACGTAGGGCTCCGTCAGGTACGAGGAGCAGCCCCGGCATGGGGGCTTGTCAAAGGGGTCATCTGGGAAAACAGAGGGAGATCTCCTGTGACACAAGCACAGCACTGCTTTGGCAGCCGCTGAATTCACCTGTGCCCAGCCCCAGCAGTTGATGGTGCTTGTGGCTCCAGCTCAGGATGTTCCACGGTTCTATGGATTTTCAGCGAACTCAACTGCACAACAAAACAGACTCCCGGGTTGTAATGGCTCCAAACTCAAAGAAAGCAGGGTTAGATGGGATATTGGGAAGGAATCCTTCCCTGTGAGGGTGGGCAGGCCCTGGCACAGCGTGCCCAGAGCAGCTGTGGCTGCCCCTGGATCCCTGGCAGTGCCCAAGGCCGGGTTGGACAGGGCTTGCAGCACCCTGGGACAGTGGAAGGTGTCCCTGCCATGGCAGGGGTGGCATTGGATGGGCTTTAAGGTTCCTTCCAACCCAAACCAGTCAGGGATTCCGTGATTCTGATTTTTTCCAAGAAAATGGATTTGAACCAGCCCAATTATAAGCAGAGAGAAATAAGACGAGTCACCCACCGAATCATTTATGTACCCATGCTCTTAAGAATTTGTACAAATAAGTGATTCTGTGGACCAAATCCTTCTGGCTTTCTGTCCCCTTCTCCCATGGCTGCTGATGGATTTAAACAATGGCAAACTCTTCCCAAATGTCACGGAACCACAGAATTGCTTGGGTTGGAAAAGCCCTCTAAGACCACTGAGCCCAGCCATCCAGGTTTTTCATGCCCAGATGTGGGAGCTGAATTGTCAGATGGCACTTACTACTGAAGGAGGCCAGGCGCTCCATCCCTTCCCCCCCGGTGCTAGTCTTGCTCCTTGGGGTAAAACTCGTCTGCCCTAAACACCCGGAGCCGGAGCCTTGTCCCAACCAGTGTATCCAGAAGGGAATTCTCTCCCTGCAGCCGTGATCCTCCCAGGATGTCCTGAGCAGGAAGCCAAAGGGCTGTCAGCAGCCTTCGGACCCCATTCCACACGGAGCAGAGCCTGTTCTCTGGGTATGGGAAGAAATCAAACACGGAGATGTGGAGTGATGGGGATGCAATCCCAAAGCGAGGGTTTCAGCGGGAATGGATGTGCCGAGCGGAGAGTTAGGAGCAAGCGTTGCGCAAGGAAGTAAGTGCTCTGCACCTGCCATTCCCCATTCCCCATATCCCACTCCCCAGTCCACACTCCCCGCATCCCAATCCCAATTCGCCATATCCCAATCCCAATTCCCGTATC
>VZRR01010901.1:776598-827423 GCA_013398015.1 Oreocharis arfaki | reverse complement strand
CCCCTCAGCACCCGGCTGCCATCAGCTGCCACGTCTCCATTCTCGTCTGCTTTGGCCCCAACCATCAGCACAGTGTCTGTGCCTACATCACTCACTACTTCCACATTTAGGTCTGCTGAGACCACTACACATTCTTACTTCCAAAATACCACATCGACTCCATACGGCAAAACATCTTCATTAGCTGTCCCTACCAGTATCTCTGCCCAGTCCAGTCCTGTGTTGATCCCAACTGTTTTATCTACAACCCGTACCTTTGCTCCCCATGTTATCACTACGGCTTCCACAGAGTCGGTTGAAAGGAGTTCCCTGCAAACAACAACACTGACCACTGCCCGCACAACATCATCTCCTCCTCTCACCTCGGGGCTTTCAACATCCCTGTCCTCTGTTGTGCCATTAACAGTGCCACATGGTAATGTATCTCCATATCATTTCCTTTTAACGCCTTTTTTTTTCATGAGTGTATTAATTTTTTCTTTATGTATCCTTGGGCTAGGATCCTGTTTGTACCCATTGGCTCCACCTTTTCTTTTTGCCCTTTCTGCAGTTATTTTCTGCAAAGCAGTTGTCTGACGTCTTAAGATTCCATACCTCCAGGTTCCCTGCTATTCAGTATTTTAAACATTAAGAAGTGTGAGTTAAAGCATCTGACAGGATGCACTTTAGGAGAGCCACAGAACTTTTATTCTGTCATCTTAAAAAGCAGTGTAAGAAACCTCTTATTGGGACAGGCTATCCCCTCATTACCCTGCAGCCTTCCTGTTAGCTCTGCACACTTGAGCATTTTTGGTATCTCTTCTGCAGGATACTGTTTTCAGAGTTTTCAAGGTACAGAGATGTGTTTTGGCTCCTGTGCATAATTAATCACTTAATATGATTTGGCTGATGGAATACCACATTCTGTAATTTCCACACCACCTCATGTAGAGGGAGGTACACAAAGCAACATCTCTCTATTGGTTTTGAATGGAACTATTGTACTTGAGGATCTACACTACAGCATACAGTCACCTGTAGCTGAGCCTTTCATCTCATTTTCACTGTTAGCCTTGTGAGCAGAGTCCAGCTTGGCCAGGTCAGGCAGCTCGGCCACCAGGCCTGGCAGAATTACCTCCCTGCAGAGCAAACAGTCTCTGTCCTTTGTCCTGCTGTCAGTCTTAGCAGGAAGGAGCCTCAAACTGACTGCAGGAGCATTGGGAAATGACAGTTTGACCCAAGGAGGCAGGATTCTTTCTACTGACACACTTCCTCTGACCTTGCTTTCCTCATAATTTTCACCTCACAAAATGGGGATCCAACTAGGAACTCTCATAAGCAGAAGGATTTTCCCCAGTATCGTTATGTTTTGGAGACCTACTTTGGATTTTGTTCCCATTCTTTTCCTAAGAGAAGTGCTTCAGGACATTACCTTCCCCACCACAGCATTACTGAGTTTGTTCCTTGCAGTTAAGAAGCAACTATTTATTTCAGAAAGTTGTGAACAAGTTCTCCTTTCTCTGCACTTTCCTGAACTAAGCAATTTTGATACTTTTTCAGCATGGCACAATATTAACAATATATTTCAGCCCAGAAACAAAAAAAATAAGTACTGGCATAGCTCCTAGTACTGCATTCACAAGATACAGATAGAGGATCTTAATCTACTGCCCAGTTAGCAGTTGTCTTATTTTCCAGTAAGAAAATCCCAAAGTCATACTACAGCATTAACTGAGCCTTCCCTGCAATAATGTTCAATAATCTATAATCTTTCTCTCAGCAGGGAACCTGACTGTGCTTAAAAGATCATTGTGCAGGATTGGGTGTGAGCAGTGCATGAATTGCCTTCATAGTTTGCAACATCTTTGTTCTCCTTAATATAGATTTCAAGCACTATCTTTCAACTCCTCAGAAAACCTGCATTTTCAGTCAGCGATGCTTCAAGGCAGGAGAAAATGTAGCACTGACACATATAATTGTTACCTAACATGTAGCATTACACCTTCTCCCTAGTAAGGCAAGTTGTAAACTTCTGGCTGCCTATAAATATATCCTTAAAATGTGTAAACTAAGCAAATTTCAAACAAGTAAAGCCTGTGAACCAGAAATAATTCTACCAGAATGAGCCAACTGGTTGTTCCTCTTTGCATCATTGGGTTCTCAGCAGAGGACTAGTTTTTCCATGCTGGACTGAACATGCACTATATTAACAGGATTTTTTTTGCTAATTTGTGATTCCAGCAACTTCTATTTTCATGAAAAAGAACTTTGTTCTTTTCTTTTGTTGTCCTCCAGGGTTAAGCCTCTCCTACAACTTCAATGTCCAGTTTAAAAGCTTCTCTTGCTGTGTTACTCACTTGGGACTTGTTAATTATCTCATGCAATAAGAATTGTTTTCCCTGAAACCAAATATGGAGGCTTTTGGCATCTAACAAACATCACTCAAGAAGCTCAAGATGAATTATACCAGATTTTTTTTCTTTTTACATTTGACAGAGCATTGTAGAGAAGTTGAATATGAAGAAGAAATAACTTACAAAGGCTGTTCCACAAATGTCACTTTGAGCCGATGTGAAGGATCATGTCCATCTTCAACAAAGTAAGGATACTGTGCAGTACCAAAGTTGTTTTCCTTATTTGGTCATCTCTAAGTAGGGAAATTTATGAACTACTGCTCCTTTATAATTCAGGGAGGAAAATGTGGTTAGAATCCACCCAGCAATATACAATGTTGCTGTATAAACCAGTTAATAGAAACAATAAGGTCATTTATTACACACGGATTTACAGCTAATCAAGGAAGGTCATCTCACTTCCTTAAGTTTTTGTTGTTATTTAGAAAAGCCACACATCAATGCTGCAGGTTTGGAAGGCTTTTTTTGTTGTTTTTATGGTTGGGGTTTTGGTTTTGTTTGTTTGCTTTTTAAAGATTGAAAAGGTGGTTTAGACTAAAAATACCTGTTTTCAAATAGCTAAGACAGTAAAGTAAGAATTTTCATCTACGGTAAGTAATGTCACTTCAGTTGTCTCATAACATTCTCCTAATAGTGTAATTCAGGTATATTTTATAATTACAAGGGTGCTGGCTGAGCCTGTGCAGTTCTGCTGCCCATTAGGAGAATTTGACAGGAAATCAATGCTTCAATACAAGTAAACAGTGCAGCCATGTTAGAGTTCACAGTTATTGGGGAAAAAAAATAAAATTGGTAAATTCCCAACAATCCAAGCCAACACAAGGTTCAAGAATAAGGAAACAATGAAGGGTTTTGCTCTTGCAATAACTAATTGAAATTAATCCTTAAGCTAGAAGCTGTCCCCTTCAAAGCACATTCAGGTGTCCTCCAGCATTTTGAGAACTGTTAAGCCTGGAGGAAGAGTTTTGGAGTTAAGGTTTGTCTCAGTCACTAGGAAAGTTGTAGTTAAAACCCAGTTTTAACTGAACCCAAGAAAACTTTTCTCCTCTTCAGAAGAGATTTTTATTTTAATATTTTTCTTTAACTCTCCTGTTCCAATACCTTGGTTCTGACCTGTATCTATACAGCTTCCCACTGACAAAGAGAAAGGCAGAACCAAGTCCAGCAAGAGGCTGAACATGGTCAGGAATCAACAGCCTAAGAACTGCAGTACTGAAAGGACAGACCCAAATCCCTACCTGCCTGTTCAAGCTCTCACTTCACATACCTGTGCTCTGTTACTGTGAATGCAACAATTACATGCAAGTCTTCTACCTTGTTAGCTGACCTCACACCCAGAACTGGCATCATGCAGCCATCACCTTAGATTCCAGTACTAACTGTTCAGAGGGAGTAAGGGGTTTTCCTTCCTCTGTGAACTGCAAAGGAACACACACAATTTAGCATCTGCAAAAGACCTTTTCTAAAGTGTAAGTAGTCCAGTGCACACCTTTAACAAATTTAATCCCTAGTTACTTTACAAATATTCAGACAGGCAAAAAGAGACCAGGGGAATCAAATTCTGTCTGTTTTCCAGTAAGGTCTGAGGCCTGATAGATGATGAGATCATACAGTCACAGACTATCCCGAGTTGGAAAGGACCCACAAGGATCATTGAGTCCATCCTGTTCTGAAAAGGAAGGCAGCAGCTCAGTACACCTGAGTTTCTGCATCATGAGAACTTAAAATGGAGTAATTTCCCACACTGTTCGTAGTCCTGTAGATGACAGCACCATTCAGTGGAGGGCTGTGCTCTTTCCTCTAAACATCCTACCATGGAAAAAAAAAGTTCCTGTACTTGAAAAGCTGTGAGCCTAAAATGCTGTAAACAAATGCCAACTGCTTGTCCCTCTCTTCCACACAGGCTGGATGTTGAGCAGATGACGGTCACCACAGCATGTGGCTGCTGTAGGCCACTTGAACTTCTTAAGAAGGAATTCCAACTACCATGCCAAGACCCAGATAAACCTGGAAAAAGGCTCACCACAGAAATAATTGCATTTAGTGGCTGTGTTTGTAACTTCGACAGTTGCACACACTAGCCAGACCGGATGGCTGCAGATACCATTTTTTGTAATTAAACACTGATCACAAGTTAATCCTTCCACAGCTCATTGCTGGGTTCTCTTGTACTGATTACACAGGGCTGCCTTGCAGTCAGGCTGCCGGAGCAGCTGCCCAGACTATCCATGGAGCTACCAGATAACTTACTCCTGATCAGGAGCAGGGTGGGGTGCAGAGGAGGAAATTAAGAACAGGCACAAAAATAAAGAACAGGCACGGGGTGGGGATCAGGAGGGAAGACAAGAGCCTGTTTGGCCTCAGGGTGATTTATTTAACCAGAGGCTAAAACCTGGCCCATGCACTGTGCAGTAACAGAAATTCAACGTTCAAATAAAGTAGAAGGAACTGAATTTGCTAACTTCTTTCTCATTATTTGACCAGTTTTAACTGAAAAATAGTCCATTAGGTTCACTACAGTCAAACTTGGACCTGGGGAAGAGCCCACTACTTCAGTGGGAGAAGGGAACGGACCTGTTCCCTTTCCTTTGAAGGTGGACACAGACTTGTGCTCATTATCCATAGATGAGAGGGTTGGAAAGCAAGGTGCTACATGACCCAGAAGTGAATTGTGAGGTTTCATTTGTGTGGTGGGATATTTCTAGAAACATAACTAACACACACATGTAGCAGCTTTGGGATAAAGCAGGAAGTTGAGGGCATTTCTCTGCAAGAAATCAAAGCCCACATGCATCTAACAAGACACAAGTGGTTCACTCACAAGCGATTTCTCTTTGCTGCCACTCAAGAAAATCTTTGTTTGCAAATCATTTAAGAAAAAGCTGTTGATTGCAGAAAAGCTCAGTGCCCTTTTTTCCCCTTCAGCAAGTGTAAGAGAAGAATCTGAAGCATACATTTAAAGCTTAAATGAGGTTATTTAGCAGTTCAGGTACCCTTCTTCTACAGTGACATCACCCTGGCATGCAGTACAGGTGTGTGCTGCTTAGCCTCAAGCCTACCCCACTGTTTGCTAGAGCAGTTTTACCACAGCAGGTACTGCTCATGTAGTTACTGTTGTTAAATGCTCTAGGGAGAAAGATTTTACATCTGGGGCTTTTTAAAAATAGAATATTTATAACTTGTGACCAAACAAGAACAAAATCAAACTCACTCACTGGGGGAACAGAGATCTGTAGACCAGGCAAGACTCCAGTGAACAGGAACTGACCAGCACTTCTCATTAAAGAATCACAGCAATTGTTTTCCACAACAACCATTCCATGAGAATATTTTTTACACCTTCATGCCCCCAGACAAAGAAAGGACAGTTTCATCACTGTTCTAATCATTTATTTAATCTTAATACGTTCTTCTGATGAATATAGTCTAATATATAGTCTTCTATATGAAAATTCTCCACTTAATTTGACAGAACTTTGTTTTATACAAATAAGACAATCACCATAAATGTTACATACTGGAGTGTAGGTCAAGAATGAACATATGCTACCTGTTTTGCTATTCAGTTATTTTCACATGTCAATGCTTGAAAATACTGCACTTAAAAACAATAACACTGTTTACTGCAGAAATTACTTTGTCTGCTTGACAGGATACATCACTGGTAAGTTAACCATCATTCACAAAAAAAAAAATCAAGTATTTGTCTTTAATTTGTTCACTTTTCTGCTCATGGCTTCATTGAGCTGACATTTAATACAAAGAGTGAACAGTCATAAGCTTAACACAGTCACCACTGAAAAGACACTTTCCCTTACCCCCCCTCCTTCCCACATTTTAATGCACATTTTAGCACAGCTTGAACCAAAGCAAAGTGAAATAAAGTAGTGCAGTGTCTCAAGGTGTCCTTTAATGAGGGCACAGAACATTTTTTAGGGGGACAGATATACAACAGGATTTGGAAAATACAAAAGAGAAGCTCCTCCTCTGTCTTTGCTAAGACTCCCTTTAGTTCAGCACATCAGATTTTAACAGAGCAGCCAAGAGCATGGTTAACATAACAGGACTAATAATGAGACACAGAGCATCCAGAGGCCGAAACAAAAGGTATTCCATCAGTATCTGCCAACTGCCCAACCTGACTGCAGGAACTGCTCACCAAGATTTTCAATGACAATACGATGAAAGAATCTTAAGTAAGAAGAATCTGAAAGGCCCTAAAGGGGACAATTGTTCAAGAGAACTTCTGCAGAAAGACCAGGCCTTTAGCCCAATTTTCAGCCTTAATATCCAGTTACCAACCATTTCTGGAAAAACAAAACATATCCCCCAAAATCCACACATCACAGCCAAACCTTTGTTCCTCCGATCAGGAGCCTTCAGCCAAACCAAGTGATAATCTCCCAGTTCCATCATTTAAGCTCAAAGCACTGAAGACAAAAAGCAAGGCACACTCAATCATGGAGAATCCTGTCCCCTGCTGAGCACTGGGCAGCATGACAGCAGCCTCATTTAAATGTATTTTCAGTGTCACCACCATGACTCAACACCTTCATTTCCTGGGCACACTTGTCTGTGTGCTGTGACACCCCAGTCCCAGGCTTCCTGTCCATGACCTTGAGGAAATCTTGACCTGAGGTTCCCTCCTCCTGTCAGCAGGAGCAGATTTTGTTCACCATGAGCTGTAGCTCCCGCTGACACCAGCCCAGGGTTTCTACCTGGGCCATCTCACCTGCTTTGGTTTAGCAGCCTCTGTTGCACCTCAAGGCTTGAGGAGCATGAGCCGAAATTTCTAGCCACTGACTTCTGCAGAGAGGCTGCAAAGAGTTTGATGTGAAACAAGGTACAAAGACTTTGGCTGTAAAAACCACTAGAAAAGCTGAACATTTTTGGGTCTTCTTTGTTTCAACAGAAGTTTTCTACACCATGTTGGACATTTTTACCACTGACAGGAAGGAAACTGCTTAGGTATCAGTTATTCAGCCTCTTGAGTCTGAGCATTAATGTACACTGGGGAAAAGATACTGATTAAAATTACATCTTCACCTAAGAGTGCATGCCTTACAGCCCTTCAAGGGCCCATTTCTTCCCACTTCTTTTATACAATACTAGTCTCTGCAGTTAATTGTATCACATAATTAAGACTATTACTTGAAGTCTGATGGCAAACAGAAAAAACATATGACAGATTATTTAACTTCACTGAGTAACAATGAACAAGTATATACTCATTCACCCCCTACCAGAGAAGCTCACCTCATTAATGGAGATAAGCAGAAGGATTAAGAATAGCTTTTGTGTTCAATCCAAAGATCAGAAAACATTAAGATGTAAAATATTACAAGATTAATACTTTTAAGACTCTGGTCCTGTGGCATTTTTCAAATACAAAGATTAGCGACACAACATAAATGTTCACTTTAATCAGATTCAAACACATCTTCAAATCTGCCCTTCCATCCAGTAGACAACTTGTGGCAATGTTCAACTTTACAAAGGTTTGACTCTACATTAACATGGGAATTAACCTTCCTGAGCAGCAGTACATTGGTTTCTTTCAGCTCAGAGCAGAGGAAGTATCTCTTAAAGGTACTGAAGCAGAAGGTTTTTGAGCTATTTCCAGCTGAAATCCTTGATTGCCACAACTCAAACAATTTCCCTTCAACAAGTCTAAAAGCCTGACCTCCGCAAAAAAAAAGGAGCAAAAGACAGCCCTCCCACCCTTTGTGTAACACACTAAAAAGCCATTTTTAATGGAAAAAGTCACTTCCCTGTACTGTACATTTTATAGTCTTAATTTCAAACAAGGGTCAAGTCCTATTAAGGCAGGGAGCTGGTATTGGTTAACATTGCAGTACTCAGACAGTGATGTACAAGACATTTATTTGCAGTATGATGACAGTGATATAAGTGGAAAAACCAAAACTGACATGGTTAATATTAAAACTGTTCTGACAGCAATTCACATAATCTCTGAGATACAGCTTCTTTACTTGTTCGTAGTGTGAGCCTATACATCTGAAAAAGAACATAAAATATTACTTTTTAAACACCGTTTGGCATTAAATGAATGCACAGTCAACAGTGAAAACTTAGCAGTTACCTCTTACTTGCTTTGTAAGCTTTGGTAGGAAAAAGACCTCAAATTAAAACATTCAGAGGCGGCCAGCCACCGACTAACACAGCTTTTTCAAACCACTGGCTGAACCAACCCTACCTTCAAACCTTTGTTGAGAATTACTGGAGTATTTTTTCGCTTTAACAGAAAGGTGTTGTACAGAATTATTTTTAAAGAGAAGCAAATGATGTGGAAAAGTCTAAAGACCCTGTACAAACACTTCTTCAGGAAACAGAAGACACAACCACCCAAACCTTATTTTCAATCCTTAGTTAACTTTGGTAACACCTCTATCAAAAAGGCTTTAGTAAAAATATTGCGAACATTGTACTCACTTGCTTATGCTTTGTCCTTTAGCTAGTTACTCTTTCACTAATTTAAAATAGCAAAAGGAAGCATGCTTAATCTGGTCCAAAGTGCACAAGACAGTCTGGAATATTACAATGATCTCTTCTGAGAGGAAAGAGAATTGCTTTGAAGAAGCAGCTTAACCAGCTTGGCCAGGACCAGCTGCTACAATTTAATTTCTTGTTCGAGTCTGCAGTCATAAGCAGCTATTGCAATAGTGATTTTTAAATATTTTAAGGAGTTTCAGATACACACAGATATTTAGTTCAAATGAGAACTTGTATCTAAGCTGGAGACAGTTACACAGATACCTGTGCCTGGAGGTTGGGTTCAAGGCGCAGCAAGCATCCAATCTGAGTAGTTTTTGTGTGTATGATACCAGCACCAACAAAGTTAGCAGGATTGGGATCCACCTCCTCAAGCAGGGCTGATCCAAAGCCAATTATCTATTAAAGAAACCCAGGAGATTTTGATGGGGGAGAGAAGTACACAAATACCAAGTATACCCAAACAGTCATCACCAAGTAGCAATACAAGGAGGAAACTAATTTTTAAGTGTTCAAAACAAATTCATTATCACAAATTTTTGAAGGGTGACCTGATAATGAGATGTTCCTGTAAATAAGGCTCTTCTCAAAAACAACTGAGAAGCAAGTTAAGATTCAACATCAGTCTCCCCTCGTTTTGATACAGCCATTCCTGTCTTACACAGTCAATCCTGTTTTGCCTAAGGCAGCCAGTTCTACAAAAAGTCGCTTTTCTTTTCTAACTAGTACCTCAAGTATAAATAAAGGCTTGAACTATCTTCAAATTCAGCTTTAAACAGTGAACTGGTGCTTTCTTAAACAGATTCAAGTCTCCAGCTGCTACTGCAGACTACCTAGTTCAAACCACAGCTAGACACTGTCCATTCAACTCGGCACTGCCATGGATCTCACACAGCATGGACTTACACTTTCACTGGATGATCCAACTGCATATAAACAAAAATGCACAAAGTTTGCTTATGCCATGTGCTAATTTTGGCTGTGATAGAGGTAATTTTCTCCTTACTAGCTGGTATGGGGCTGTGTTTTGGATTTCTGCTGAAAACAGTTGATAACACAGGGATGTTTCAGTTATCACTGAGCAGGGGTTACACAGAGCCAAGGTCTTTTCTGCTCCTCACCCCACCAGCAAGGAGGCCGGGGGTGCACAAGGAGCTGGGACAGGACACAGCCAGGACCACTGAACAATGGAGTATTCCATACTATATGATGTCCTGGTTCAGCATATAAAGCTGGGGAAATAAGGAATGGGAGGATGCTTGCAGTGATGATGTTTGTCTTCCCAAGTAACTGTTACACCTGAGGGAGTCCTGCTGCCCTGGGGATGGCCAAACACCTCCCTGTCAGTGGGAAGCACTGAATTAATTCTTCACTTTGCTTGTGTGCACGGCTTTTCCTTTACCTACTGAACTCTCTTTATCTCAACCCACACATTTTCTCACTTTTACCCTTCTTATTGTCTGTCCCGCTGCACTGGGGGCTGTGTGGTGCTTAGTTGCCAGCTGAGGTTAAAATGACCTGCCACTGCCTCGTACACTATGAATTAAAAATACCACACCACCACCCACCTTTGCTTTCGTGATCTCTGCATCCATCGGGTGCTTTGCTTTAAAGATATTCTGTACTTCTTGTTTTGGACTGCAAGACAAAGCAGATAAATAAATACCTGTATTATGAACAGCATTTTCAATAGCAATTATTTCCACTGGGAGAGCTCATGGCTTACAGGATGGAGTAAGGGATGATGCACCAGCCACATTCACAATATACCTTTCTCTTCCCTTGCCCACCACAAGAGCCCCAAGCCGAAGTACAAAGTCTTACTTGCTCAGCTGCTTCCAACGCTGAAAAAAGTCTTGAGAAGACATCTCTGTTGGCTGGAAAAATTTATTCAGTGTGATTGGTAATTTTACTGAGAGATTTTGAAATGTTCCGCCATACCTGCAGATGGAATAGAAAAACCACAGTGCATGTGGCAGCCTCAGCAGTGTCTGAGCAGAAATCAACCAAGCTATTGAGGAACTGTTTATAATCAAAATCCATCAACTATACATGACATTTCTAATACACAGTTTCAACCTACTGTTAAATAAATTTATTTTTCTCTGCTTAAATGGCAAATGAATTGGCAGAACTGCTAATAAGGCTCTCTCAGTTTTAGCATAGGTTTATCCTTCTAGACAGCACCCAAAGGGGCAAAAATATATCCCTGTGAAAACATACCAATAAAAACCAGTTTAGACTAGAGTAACAGCATGTAGCCCAGGACTCAGGATTTTGTAAAGCTGAGCTGATGTTGAGTGGACAGAACAAGATTCTATTTCTGGTTGCATACACTTCCAGGCCAAGTTATTTGCAGAAATGTTCTTGGTTTCCAGAAGGGAGAAGTTACTGCGTGTATTCCTGTCAAGATTTCTTAAGCAAACAGGAAGACTGCTGTTTTATATAGATAGCAGACACAGAAGTCGTAGAGACATTTTATCAGTAGCTGCTTCTTGGGTGTTTGGTTTGGTTGGGTTTTTTAAACCATGTTGTTCCAAGTGGATTCTCCCTAGCAGCTTAAAGCTTAGTTAGATCAATTTTTCAGGTTGTCTACACAAGAGATCTTTGTGTGTCCATATTCTGCATTTCAGTCACAGGACCATGCCAAATTTAACATCTTTCATCTAATTAATTCACTAACATTTGAATCCTTTGTTTTACCTGAACTGAATGTTCAGGATTGGAGCTTCCATGAAGTCTGACACACATTCGATGTTCACAACCTGCTGAACCTGTGCACCTCCATCCACTGTCGGGTCAACAGGTTTTGTCTGAAGATTCAGGCGTAAAAAGGTAGTTAAGGAAACACATCAGTGAACTGATAACTTAAAAAAATGCAAATCCTCCAATAAGCTGTGAGGAATTAGCATCACGTTTTCACTCATTCTTTATGTGCTAGTGAACATTTAAAGCTCAATTTTTATACAACGAAAGAGTTTGTGGGGGTTTATTTTTTTAATTGGTTGTTGGGTTTTTTTTCATACTGACACATCTACAAGCAGTAACTCCAAAAATCCTCAGTTACTTGGATATTCCCAAAGAAAGATGCCCTTAAAAAGGTGTGAAGGCACAGAGACTAAACAATAAAAACCACAGGACTGTTTTGAACATTACAGAGATGCCTTGAGTCAAACAACTCTGATTACTTAATCTCCCAGAAATCCTAAATTTGCAATACCAAGCATTAAGGACCAGCCATGAATTAAGAGCTTATTTTAAACTACTATCATCTTGGCATACATGTATTCCATCTCCATGTCAAGTTTTAGGTTATCTGCTAATCCAGTACTTGAAGGACACACCTCTACCTCTGCTACTTACTTCATGTCAGTGGAGAAAGCTACAGTTCCATTGCATATTTATTCAGCTTAATTTCTCCTTATTTCAGGAGTAAAATTGGTGTTTATAACCAGAGCTTTAAGGAGAGAATCTTCCATCCCTGCTCAAGACTTGTTCTTTCTACAAGAACTTTAGAGAGCTATCAACAAGATTCTCATTTCTTCATGTTTAAGGAGATCATGTCTTGATCCAACAGATTTATTATTATTATTTTATGCAGCATAAACCACAAAAATGTAATAAGAACAGATACATGCTACTGCATTGAAGGATATTTGACTGAAGGTCATCTGAGCAGATTACTGTTGGAGTAAAATTCAAGAACTGTGTTGATGTCTTATTACCATAGAATATGAACATACGTCCTAGAAAGAGAAGAAAGAGACATCAGAATTTTTAGGTGCATGTAACCACATTGAACTACTTGTGCTTCAATTCCCTAACACATTGTCTTTCTACCTTTCTTTAAAACCACTTTTAAGAACAAAACATAGTTTACATGGTTTATCTCAACAAGACATTCACAGTTCAAAATGCAGTGATTTAACCAAGCCATTAGATCTCTCCTACAGTCACACAAGCAGTTAAGTCATCAGTGGAAGTTCTTCAGTTGTTGGAGAATTTTACTTCTTATGTTAAGATGCTACTATGACACCAAGAGTTTGACAGAAATGGAGAAGCAAGCAATTCTATTGCTGGCCTGCGTTCAAGTCCCATCTCTTTCCTAGATGTTTCCAGTGTCTTGTGCATTAAATCTGATCTGAAATGTATTGTGTCTCATATCATTACAATAAGCTATAATGCAAGATATAAATTTTGAGAACAATGGTCCTTTATAAACCTGGCTGCACGAGCTGGAGCTTAACACTCCTATTTCATCTCAGCTACCAAAACAATCAAAAAATTTAAGGAAACAAGAGCCCCCACAAAAGCCAGGGATGCACAACAGTGGGAACTGTAAAACAGTTTAGGCCTATAATGCTATTTCCCTCTTCAGCAGCTGCAAAGTGAGTCCTATCTGGAACATCATGCTGGCACTGTTATTTTGTAATGCAGACAGCCAACCACAGCACAAAAGATCTTACCCAGGTTCTGTCGAAACTCAGACTTCAAGCCAATTTGTAGCAACTGATTTTCAAATAAGACTCCATTATTTTTACACACAAACCTAGGGGAAGAGAGGGAAAACATGTTTTAAATTGAGCCACACTAAACAATATTTAGAACCACAAAATTCAGGGTTTACACAGAGGATGAAGATTGCGGTTAACCTAGAATGCATCAATCTGTGAGAGAGGCCTTTGCAGAAAACTGCAGAGTTAGAAAAGAATTTTACAACCAGAACCACCACTTACAGGACACTAAAAGAACTGACATTTTTATTTGATAGAATATCTGAGAAACTATGAAGGAAACCACATATGCTATATACACACACACTGTCTAATAAAGGACCAGGCAACAGATTAGGATTTTTCTTATTAGTCTTGAGAACTTCTGGAACTCATTAGGTTGGTGCAGAATTGAAAAGTTTGAAGCTTTGACTCTTTAAACCTGAAAGAAAAAAACCCTCCTTGTTTTATCATTTCTGTATCACCTAAGTCAACCAAGAGATGCACTTTTTCCATTTTGAGAGAGGAAGCCCATTCTCCAGTGATCTCAGTCCTTTCTATCACCCCTCACTTAAAAGTAGAAGAGGTGGTCAGCAAACATCTGCCTTTTGCATACAAGGCACTTAAAACACACTCTCAAATACCAGTACTTTTGACAAGTGTTTTTTCTTTACTTACAAATTGTTGCAAAAACTTAATACACAACTGGCATTGCCTCACGTTAGAGCAGTGTGTGATAGCACTGACTTGTAAAGGCAACTCTAACCTGTGTATTCATGAGCCTGTCACAGAATCCACAGCATCCACAGAGGTATTCTAGTCACAAGTCTGACAGTACATGTTTCTCTAGTTTTGCTGGTATTAAGTTAAAGAACAATATAGTTTTGCTTTATAACTATATTCTGGAAATTGCCCAGCCTTGCAAGGTTTTAGTATTGCTTACTTGTGAAAAAGCTCATCAGCATCATGCACAGTATCAGCTGGTTCCTCAGAAACTACCTCAGATGAAGCCAGGTCAGGGCTAGTTCAGGCAGCACAAAGGAAGAAAGGCAGTAGCGACAGAGACAGCAGGAGTTAGTAAAGACAGCTTAGAGCTTAGTTACTTCTTCTACCTCCTTCCTCAAAAACGGCACTGCTGAGCTTAATGCACGAGAAATTGATTAGCTGCCCTAGCTCAGTACCCTAGAAAGGTTTTAGGCATTAGGCAATGTTTTCCCCCACGTCTCTCCCCCATCCCACCCCGACTGTTAGAAAACAGCAATCCCTCACGAAGACAGGAGACAGCTGAAGGTGTTCAGTAAATGTAAACCTCTTACAGAACCAAGTCCTTTAGGTGTTTAACTGTGACAGCAAAAGTGTTTAAGTTCAAAATCAAAAAGGTAGCTGCATATTAAGTACTACAAAGGTGTGCTTAAAAGCAGAGGCCTCATCAAACTTAAGGACCCTTCTAATTACAGGTGCACAATCAGTTCCTAAAAACACACAAGTATTAAGCACAGGCAAGAGTACACAGGCACACAGAGAATGACTTACCCAAGCAACAGATTAGAAACAAAAGTGACAACAGCACTAAAAAGGGGCAGGAAACTGCAAAAAGCAGCTTCTCAGTATCATTAGAGAAGCATTTCATCACCTACAGACAGACCAAGGAGTTGGGCATTGCTATCCCTTCTTCTGCAGAAAGAGAAAACTCCTTTTAGGTAACATTTGTTTATGAAGCTACTAGTATTGGTTCCTTTTTTACCCTCTTTAAAAAAAAAAAAAAAAAGCATGAACAAGCTTGTGTAGCTTCCCAAAGTCCTGGTTTTGTGTTCTATGATCAAGTATCACTTCTGATCTTTCAAGAGAAGCACAGGATCAAGTACTAATCACTGCAAACCTGCAACAATGCATTACCTGGTATAAAATTTTGATGAAAGTGTCAATGATCCAGGCAGATTAATTTCCCTAATTATGTCTTTTATATTAAGATGCATTGAAAATTTGTTGTGCCAACATTCAAAATTTGGACCTTGACAACAGTAATATGTTCTTGTCCGGTAAGACAACTAATTTTAAATTCTATGATTTTATGCTATTTATTCCCAAAGTTTTACCCAAATAACATCTGAGAGTAGCCACAGTGGCTTTTAATACTATTGGGGTTAATAACACATTGTACCTACACTACATTTGCTAATGTAATTGTAGTATCAAATGCCCTTGAAAAAAAAAAAGAAAACCACTTGTTCTTTATCCCCCTGTTCACACCCCTTTGTCAGACATCAGCAGAACAACTGAAGTGTATCTTTAAATTCTGGGAAGCAGTATCTCTGGATACAATCCATCTCACTGTTTCAGTAGCAGCTTGCCATAAATGGAAAGACACAAGAATACTTTAGGAAAATAAAATAAGAATAAATGTATTCATATCAGGACAGATAACCCCCACTTCAAGATGTATGGAGATGCACAAGCAGTTCAATTTAACAAAGACCCAAAACCAGCATGAAAACCAGACACTAATGTGTGACAAATATCCTCAGGTTGAGTACTACAGACTCAGTTTTTCCATTAGAAGAGATATTCAATAACAACAGCACATCCAGCAGAGTGTCCAAGAACACCTCTCCTGCTGCAAAACTACCATCCAGGAATGCATTCAATAGGCTGGAACAAAACCAAACGTTATGGATGTTTTTCCTTCAATCCTGTTTTAACAGACAAATTCTCCTTCAAATTCCTTTCAGGGTGACTTAATTACCTCGCAAAGTTGTCATCAGAACCAGGAGCAAGAGGTGCAACTGCAGAAGCTGAATCTGAAAATACATCCACGAGCAGGCTACCACTAGAGGAAGGTGGGGGAGCTGAATTGGTGACAGGGGCAGCACCCAGACCCAGCAGATCCGCCGATGGAGAAGGAGTAGACTAAGGAAGACAAGACACTTTGGTGTTACACTGCAACAAAACTACAACAAAGCTGTCTCGTTTGCACTGACAACTAAGCTATGGCAAAGTGCCTCTCCCCACCCCAAATCAAGGTCTGAATGGATGTAAAAAGGTTCACAAATGCAGCAGTTACCACGATGAATTTCAACTTATGGTCATTTACAGATGTGGTTTTCTTTTTTTCCTTTGAAGAGAGTTATGTCCATCTAACCGTTAAATAAAAACAAAACCGAAATTCATCTGTCTAGAACCTGGTTCTGCAGAAGAAAGATGACAAAGATGACAGTTTTTCCCCTCTCTCTTTTCCCGTCAGTTTCAAGGGAAAATAAGTACTGTAGGGAATAAAATTCACATGTGTTGCTTTTCTTTCATGAAGAATCCATCAAGAAAGGAAGTGGCTTTTACACAAACTGAAATCAAAGGTCATCACAGCATCTTTAAAATTGACTATCAGTTTAATCCTGGGTTTTTGAAGCCTAGAAAATCTTAGAAAAAATATAAACCCAACCAGCAAAAAAAGCAGAGCCTGTAGCCAGTTCAAGCTGCAAACACTAGAGGAAGAGACAAGATGTTTAAACTTTTTTTTCCCTCGAACAGAACAAATCAAGCAGCCAGGACACAGAATCATGCAACAGAGGCTGCATATATGTGCCCAAGTCGCATGCATGAACAAAGCATAGGCTGTTAATCAAAATGGTCATGTATTAGACATTAGCAGCTTCCAATATGCCAGATAATCTGAGGATGAGTCATGAGATGCACTTGGATGAATCTGAAATCTTGTTTTTGTCAGCCAACTTAATGTTATCATATACTCCATACAATACAATGAAAAATTCCCTGGCAAAAGACTTTTAAGAAGCCAATCATTAGGAAATACAAAAACCAAACTAAGGTTGGACCTCAAAATTCTAACATTTTTGGTACCTAAACACCTAAAGCCACTAGTGAAGGTAACACTGCAGTTTGTTACATGGCTGCAGCCCATAAAGTGAAGCTCGTAAAGCATAATGCACTATTAACTGCCAGTCACCTCAATATGGCATGCAAAGAAAACTTGGCAACTTTTCTGCTGGAAAGAGATTTCTGCCCAGTCAAAACTGTTGCCCATGGAGTAGCTATTCTTACACACTGCAGTGACTAAGCAGTAAAGTATTATGCTTTAACAAACTGGTCAGGGAGCATGCCACAGTATTTCCTTCTCTAGGTAATCTTCTACTACATCTTAAATCTAATTACAAGTTATTCTAGGCATTAAAACCAGAGAGAAGTATTAAGTTATGGGAAAAATTGATCCTACTAGCTTTAATTGACAATAAAATGAGAAGTTTCAGCTCAGAAGAAAAAAACCCTGTGGCCTTCTCTAGCATAACTGAACACAAATAGTACTGTCAAATAAAAAGTAACAACTTTCTATTGATTTAAGGACATCCCTGTGAAGTCAAGTGTTGTCCACTTCTATTAAAAACAATAAACCAAACCAAGAGGCAAAATAACATGTCAGACAAAGCAGAAAAACAGATGATACTCTGAAATTCAAGTTAACTCCTTTTAAATATGTTGATTTTATAATCTCACCCTCAGTGCAATTTCACCGACAAAGAAATTCACATTTCTAAAGTCTACAGCAGTATTTTTCAAAAACAATGTAAAAGGGATTTTTTTAGGCTGCAGACAGTTTGTCCCCATTTCCATAAGACTTCCAATTGCATCCAAGCATGCAGCAAGGGGAAAGCAGCTGTACGTCCCCCTGCTTTATAGCAAACACTCATAGCCTTAAGTTTCAGATGAGAGGTTTTAAATCCCCAAAAAGCCACTTTAGGAAACCATTCTTTTCTCACTTGCACACCATCTAAATTAGTGAAATAACAGCTTTTAAACTCACAACAGCACTGGCATTGACAGAGGCAGGTTCAGCACTTCCATTCATATCAGAGCTCCTCTCCTTTTTGATCTCTTCCAGGTCAGTAACTGTGCCTGGGCCTTTCTTCTTCTTCAGTTTAGCCAAAATAGAAGATTCCCTCTCTGGAAAGGGAGGCATTTCTTCCAACACTGTAGCCTTACCACAGAAAAAGAAAGTATTAGTTAAACTTCAGAGAAAAAGCCAAACCAGCTTCTGAGTCTTTGAAGAGACACACCCTCATAGATTGCATAAAGCAAAAAAGCAGTAGTTACCCACACAGAAAATGATTATGCAGTTTATTGTAGTGAGGGATTGATTGCTTTTTTAAAAGAAAAAATTCTTTGAAACTTTCTGAAGTCCTTCCAAAGCACTTGGTTAAGAGAACAGGAATGTATCACTTCTCTGAAACAGTGACATGAAATTAAAAAAAGAAAATTTAAATAATTAGATTATAGCAGACCTAAGGGCCCTTAAGTCAGGCAGACCTAGACTTAAACCACAGAGAATACTCATGTACTCAGACCTAAGCATTTCTTAGATGTCAAAACTAAATGTGCAATGCTCTGCTCAGACCCGAGAGCACCAGGTTAAATCACTGAACTTCAAGAGACAAAAAAATTGCACTTCTGCCCACCATCAAGTAAGTCCTCAAAAGAAAGCACCAGCCTTTTGATATCCAAATCCTCTAGGACTCTGTTATTATGCCAGCCTTCTCTGGCTTCTCAGCTCCAGATTAACATGTCTTAATGGTCATTTGTCCCATTACAGCAACAACCACTTGGAATTTAGCTCTAAATTGAAGATGACTACAGCAGAATTAGTGAGACTAAAAGAACCAGCACCCACATTGTAATCCTTAATCCTGCACTGAGATTTCTGAGCAATCAGGTAAGGTTTAGTGGAGTTTGACTTGTTGACAGAAGAGCACTGCATAATAAAGAAAATAAACCTTAATACCTACCAATATATCAGTACTAGCAATAGTACTGAGCCTCAAATACTCAACAGCTCTCTGCTGCAGCTCAACATCAGCATTCTTTAGCTGACTGTCACTGCGCAGCACATCTTGAATTGTAGTTTTGATTTCTGGAAACAGGTTCACAAACTTGATGTAGGTAGACAGAAGCAGAGCTCGGGTAGGAACACTACACAGATGAAACTTGGAATGTAGCAAGTTGAACTGGATGAGGGGACTTAAAAGATGGAAGAAAAATAATTTTTTCAGTTTTTGTAGACACAATAATCCTTATTAATGCATTATTAACAAGAGCTGAATCATTTGTTAACTAGCCTTTAGGAATATTAGGAATTAAACTCTTTACAGAAAGCATTACTACTTCAGTTCAGTATTTTAGAAGGTGTTTTACCTTGATCTTGGATCACCTGCAATCAGATTTCCAAATTCTCCCAAGATGTAGCCACCTACTTTTACAAGATTCTCATGGCATGCTGGAGCTTGAAGGGCCTGTAACACATTAATAATCATTGATATGCAATGTATGAAACAAAGATCTTTTCTGTCACTTCCATTCCCAGTTTTTTCATCTGCTTTCCTGCAAGAGCAGACCATGAGTCTAAGCACTACAGAGCACTTATGAGACAAACATCATGGATGGTATGATTTCACAGAAGACTCTAATATGAGTATTACTTCATTAAGAGCACTCTTAGGCCCATCTAGTAGCACTGTGGACTTCTGAGGACAGATAGAGCTCCTCAAGCTTCCCCTGTTACATCATGTGGTGCTTCCTTAATTCTTGGCTCATTTTGAAAGGGAATTGAAAACAGTTATTCTCACCTCAAAAACAGTCTTTGCTGCATATCCTTGCACATCATCCCTGTTGATGACAATCTGAATAACTCGATACCACACTTCTTCACTGACATAGTCACCGGCAATGCGAATCAGATTCAGGATTGTATCCACATACCAGGTGTAATCCACTGCATACTTCTCCGCTAGGATTGCAACCTTCAGAACCTGAGCACACAAAAGAGAACACAGAAGGTTGGCTGGCTCTGACTGCGAGCTGTAAACACCTGGTGATGCCCCACACTGGCCTAGAAGCCTCAGTTTCAGATGCAAGAGCTTGTTCACTTGTTCCCACAGCTAAGGTGAAAGGTGAACATTAAAACGCTGTGCCAGAATACAGCAGTTGCCAGGCACATATTGCTTTCCCCATAATGCATTCAAATACACTGTATCGTTGTGGCTTTTCAATTGTGTACCTAAGTGATCAAGAGCAATTTATTGAACATTTTTTGTTTGCTATAAAAACACCATCTAAACTACCACTGAGACAGGATCAAATAGGAAATTGGAAACCTCTCAAAAAAAGGTAAAAGGTGGAAACTCGAGATAGCAGAGGCAAACAAGAGTCACCAAAGCATGGCTGACTTTTTCAGGTCATACTCAGATTCCTGCATCCCGAAGCAAATGATCAGCTTCAGGGGAGATCCCACACAATTTATTATCAGTTGCATTTACTACTCTTACAATAATGGGTCAGTATAAGGAAACAGAATGAAATTCTCATTATCTGCCAAGTCAGGGGACATCGTCAAAAGCAACCAGACAATTCAAGAGGTAAATCAACTAACACTGTATTCCACATTCTCTTCTCCAATCAAGGAACTTCAGCAACTAACTAAGCTAAATAACTACTGTAAGTACAAGCTTTGTTTACCATCCTAAAAAGGTTTAAGTTGAGTATTTCAAGTTTTATCCTACTGGTACAAAGGAGATAGGTATCAGGCCTCCTAACTGATTATAAGGTATTGTTTTCGGGAACCCTTAGACTGAACATTCTCAGAGCATATAAAGTATAAAGCTCTACCTACAAATAAGCATTTACCACACTAATTTTTGAAGCTACTGGACAATTGACTAGAGTAGGACCTAACCCTCAGATGTAGAGAATGTGTTGGCTCAAGCACTGATAAAATTCACTTCTCCTTCTATATGCACTGTCCTGAGACCAAGATCAGCTTTTAAAATTCTTAAGTTTCTGAGGTTCCCCCCTGCCCCCTGGATTAGTTTAACCTAAATTCTTTCCTATTAGACTACAAACTTAAGGATTTGTTTGTTTTAGTAGTTTTGTATGGGTTTCTTTTTAAACCACCATAAAAAGCAACCTCTATCACAAACTATGCAACATCCCAATCAATAAATGATACTTATAGTACCAAATCCAGCTATGAAACAAATAAGAAAAACACCAATAGCTTACAATTTCTTCTCTAATGGAATAATCAGCAGTCTCCAGGTAATTGAGCATTTCAGCCACAATCTGCTGGGCATTGCTTCGGTCACACATTGCATACAGGAGATCTACAGCTCTTTGTCGTACACTTACATCTCTTTCAGTCTGCAAAAAGACAGTCAAAGGTCAAGATGATTTCATCTTTGTTTGGAAAGTACAAGCAACTTAAGAGACGAAACTCAGTATAATCCACAGTCAAATTTAAAACAAATGCATTTGCATAATTTTTCAGATGCAGAATGAACTCATATATACCTTTTATATAAGCTCTGAGTTTCTTATGCTATTTCTTATTTTCAGTCACCTAGGAAGAGGTCAGTGGGGACTCAGACAGCTTCCTGCTTTTAAACAATATCACAAAAATTCAAATAATCAGGTTTTGTTTCTGTAGCATACTTACTCAAATCTGTGCAGGTGCTGAAAGAACAGAGGAGTTTGTACAGAACACTTCAGTATTATGTAAATTTGTGATCCACTACGCACTAAGTAACTGGTACCAGTGGCCAAAACCACACCAATAACTGGCTGAAATTGTTAAATTGTTACCAGGCCAATGAGCATTTAGCTCCCTGCAGGTTTAGTGTTGGGCATGCCTTGTATCAACTGAAGTCCAGCTAGAACAGATACATACTTTGAACTTAGACAAGGGTATAAATAGGCTACAGCACGAACTTGGAAGAAAACAAAAGCATTGAAACATCCAAGTGTGCAAGTAATTTACATGCAAATCAGTCTTACTCTTTTGACTTCTGCTTTGTCCCATAAACATGGCCTGGGAATGTGCCTTTCTGCTTTCTGGTCTTTACAATTCTGCAGTGGAAGCTGATCTGTTCTAACATTCCCCATAAGCTACTACAGTGAAGGAACAGTGTCCAATACCAGCAAGACAACAATACAACTGTCTTCCCAGCATTCTCAATTTTGAAATTCCACATTTTTAAACAATTATTCACCTTCATTCTACAGTTAGATAGATACCAGTGTTACAGGGGACACAGCTATAGGTATCAGATTTACCAGCAAGGTGCAGAAATCAACAAAAGCTGACCTCTGTAATTGCCAGCACAGCAAGATTTTGCTGGATTGAGGTAAAAAACTAAAGCAGACTTCAAAGAGTAACTCATTTAGTCCCTAAGTATTAATAGCTTAAAAGAGAACAGGGAGCTTGGGGCAGTGGGGGAGAGGGCATTGAGGCAGGGGAGAAGACAACACTCAAAAACAGACCACGCACTTCAATATTTACCTTCAATGCATTGATAACTGTTTCTATGTGTGTTTTCACAGCCTCATGTGAGAATTCAGAGCTGGCAAGCGTGCACATGCTTTCCAGTGCTAGGTAACGCAAATTAGTTTCTCGGTGCTGCAAGAACTGACCTAGCTGGTTACAGGCACGGACTAGTAGGTTTGGCTCACTGCACAGAACAGGAGAGAAAGTGAAAGGGTTAAAAGCAACAGGTTTGAGACCACTCAATACAGAATACTATTTCTGCAGTGGAAATTTCTTAAAATGCCTCAAAGTGTCTGCTAGAATGCTTTGCTAGTGAAATGCAAATTCAGATACTGTGAGCAAATAATCTCTGTTGGATTAGAGCAGTGGGGTCAATACAAAATATCAAATAAAGAAGCAGCAAAAACCAAAGCAACACAGTTCATTAACACTGTTCAATTACACTGCTGTGGTTGTGTTCCAGTCTAGCAAGCAACTTCATATTCTTTTCCCCTCTACTCCCTCCCCATTAAAATCTGATTGACTGTTCAAGACAAAACTGCAGCTTTTCACTTTAAAAACCCCACTGATAAGAGAAGTGTTGTCCCAGCTCACCTGTCATGATGTATAATTAAGCTTATTGCCTCGAACAGGACAGCATTCTTCGCATTCGAGTGCTGCACTTTCTTTGACTTTGGTGGCTCCTGTGCTTTGTTGAGGATGGTCTCCAGGCATTCTGTCAGACGGCCACGTACCGCAGGGTCTTCTGGAGAAGAACAAGCCGTTGGACAACTTCGTTTTGCTCCACACCCTAATCCCTACCTTAGGTTTTCCCCTGGCTAAATTTAAATTAACTAAACTATTCTGAGACATAAAAACATGTACACTCTCCAACATACATGTGGGAAAAGAATTCCAAGGCACGGTCCTATTTGGGTGCAAACAAAAGCCACACACAATCCGCACTACAACATTGGTACTTCGAGGCTTTAATATAGTTGATAATACTAATGAATGGTTAAAATGGCAGCTGCCAATGATTTTTAAGATGCACACTGCTTAGACATTTTGTTAAAATTAAACACAACATAATTCAAAAGGCCAAATATCTTAGAGCTACCAGAAACACTCAAGAGTACAAACTTCAGTATCTTTGCCTTAAGACAATGTGCTTGCACTCCAAGCTATGGTAACACTGCAGTGCAGTAGCCCTTTGGAGCCAGTGTACTGCAAAACAGAGATAACCACTGCTGTGATTTGTGCATTACCTGGAGGTGGATAGCACTGTAACAGCCTCAGAAGTTTCACAGATAGCCAGGGAGCAGGAACAAAGTAGTATGTGTAGTCCTGAAGGTCTGTTGATGCAGAAGTTACGATCTGTAAAACAAACAGCATGTCAGCTACTGAAGTTAATTGATTCACAATCATGAAAAGGACCCAACGAACACTGTAGGTCACCTCTGACAGAAGCTTAAAAAACTGTGTCACTAGCAATGTCTAGTTCAGTACATTAATTAGGTGCAAGCTGCCATAGTGTGAGTACACCACAGCAAATGCTAGTAACAGAAATTCAGTTTTGCAGAGACAGTAGTCCAGGAAGTCTCTTCCTGAAAGCCTACTTGCTTTTTTAAAGAATCAAGACAACCATCTTGTAACATCAAAATGTTTAACCCAAAGCTTGACTTTCTTTGTTCCAGCAATTCACAGATTCAGCCAACAGTCTGGTGGCTGCTGATAGATGAGCCTGGAATTCAAGTACAAGATGCTATGATAGCATCTACCTGTATCTTCTACCTAAAACAGAAGGACCAACTAATACCTTCAGTAATATCCATAGAGCAAAGCAAAAAAGAGGTAGCATTTACAGAAGAGGTTTATATGCATAATGAAATGTGACAAGGATTAGATTAGGTTACCCCTCTTCATAGATTTCTTCTACCCCTTTTATTCCAGGGTAACCACGAGTTTGGCACTAGCTTTGCTCAAAATATTCTACCTAATTCTTGCTGCTCCATTACAGAACAGCCTTTCACTTCCCTCAGCACTCCCTTGCTTTTAAGTATTAGAAAAGATCTTCATATTTGAAAAGAAACTACATTTCTGTGAACTACAAGTAATAAAACTGGCTCTAAAATACATTTGTGAAGTAGCAGCCTCCCTTGTCTTGCACACCTTCCAAAAGGAGGGGGAGGCGGAAATCAACCAAAACAGTGACATCAGTTTTCCAGCACAGAAATGTTAACTTACAGATATGTCCCTCCACTCCTCCCTGCACCCCCTGCCCCTGCTTAACCCCCTACACCCATTTACAGAATATCAAATGCTTATGATTATTAATTTAGCAGCAGCTCATAAGAAGGAATAGAAAGGCAATTCATCCTGTAAGAAGCTTAGATAATCAAAGCTACAGTCTGTATTTTTGAGGGGTTTGTGTGAAGTCTGTAGAACCACTCTTTGATCCAACTATTCTTTGGCATTACACTTACAAAGTGAGCACAGCAGGGATTAAACCAAGAAAGTCTGGGCAAGCCATAACAGCTTTCTGTCCTGGTAAGCAACAAGGATTAAATCAGGTTACCTGAAGCACCTACATGAAGTGACACTGAATCATCTTCACATTTAATGGTACAGTAAACTAATCCGACCCTAGAAAGCTGAACAGGAAGCTAACCTGATCTAGAAAGCTGAGTAAATTAATCAACAGAGAAGTATTATCAGGGTCATCATTGGACTCACTCTGCTTAATCTAGACACTGCCAAGGAGACGGAAGTCTTAAACTCTTCCGGGTTCTTCTGTGCCAAAGTGGTGATCAGACTTGTAGCTGCAGTAACCACACCCTAGGAAAAAACAAAACGAAACACAAAAAAACCCACGTTCAATTTTTTATCATTTTACGATGCTGTCCAGTAATACCTTTCAATTCAACTGTTTTTTAATATACAAAAAAGATATGTTTATCTGCTTTACAAAGCCCTACATTAAAAAACCATTTATTTGGCTAGCAGCTAGACTAATAACACACCTGCAGAATCCAAGAGAATTTTCAACAACATGATACTGCCATGCTTGCAGAGCATTTTATGCTATTTTTTTGTGTTAGCTTTGTCTCGTGTTTGGCTAGTACATCTAAAATAAGAGCGCTGTATTAAAATTAAGCCTGGACACAAATTGTCTTATTATACAAGAGAAGCATGAGCAGAAGAAGCTCAATGCAGCAGATCATCCATGAAAGAATTCTTACAATCCAACATGAGGTGGGGGCTTTGTATAACACAAGCACTGGATATTACTACTGCAGACTAAAGCACTCTTATTACTGTTGAAGCACAGGTCTTAATAGCCTTATTTTCATAAAGTAACTGGACCGGGGAAAAAAAAAAATAGGGTCTCCTTTCTAAACCAGGAGGGGTTTTTAACCATCAAAGTAAGAATGACATGGTCACCACAAGACAAGGAAGTCTAAGCAATGACAAATCAAGTCTTGAATTTTTAGTGCAGATCTAATCTTAAAAGGCCTAGGAAAAGTAGTATTACACCTGTGCAATATGACAGTGTAACAAGGCACAAGATTAATTTATTTACAGCCAGAGGAAGAGAAGAACGTGTACATACCATTCTTCTATCTACAGTGAAACAAAGCTTTATTAAAAATCAATATATACAGGCAACTAACAAACAACTCCTTCCATTTTCTTCCCAAAGCCTGAAGACAACCCACTTGCTCGAAAGACTCAAAAAGAAATAAACTGCGTATTTAAGAGCAGAAGTCACATCATTTCCTATACACACCAGGCCCAAGAAGCATAATGAAGCTGATTTACCAAGTGCTGGTCATTGAGGAGATGCACCACTCTAGATGTCCAGTCTCCCATGGGAACAAGGTCAGGAGAAGTTCTGTACAAACGCAGCAAGCATAAAGCAGCACTTTGCTTCACACTATCCATAGTGTCCCTGCAAGACATACATACAGATATCATACATGCAGATTTACAATATAGTAGTTAAGGCACAGCAATATCTGCAGGACAGCTTTATGCCAGATTTCACACTGACTCAGCATCCCTGCCCAGGCTGCATCTTTTCAACAGAACTTCACTGAAGTCTTCCTATGTTAAAGTATTTGTTCTTCTTAATTTTTCCATTAAGTTTAATTAGTCAAGTTTTCAACTATTACATATGCCTAGTAGCCTCTATAATGATTCTTTACAACTTGGGAGTGACATTTCACATCTTTTTATGAGAACTGAAAGCCCATCTCATCTGATCACAAGAACAAGCTTCTTGCAGGCTGACTGAAATCAAACAGTTCAGACACACTACCTTATGAATGTGACCAAAGCTGGATCTCCTGATAGGTCCTGCATGTCAGATCAAAATAATGAACTACTTAACAGCTTCAGCACCTACAGCTAGCATGCCAGTTGGCTGTCACCAAGCACACAAGCCACAAATCTATTCACGTTGCCATCCCTGCTGCTGGGACAGAAATGGACTATTTTGGGAGTGGCATGCAACTATTCTAGTTCAGTGAACTCCTTTTCACAAAGGAGTTGATTAAGCATTTTGTGGAATGCACAGACAACAGCTATAAAATGTACAGAGCACTACCAGTAAGAGTTTTAAGAGGCAGCTTATAATGTGCAATCTTGGTTAAATGTTCAGAAACCTCCATATCCCCAGTAGAATTTCAGCCCAGCTGTTCTTCAAGAATTTATCAGTCTTCCATGAGATCAAGTTGCACCTCAGTCAAAAAACACAAAACAAAACCACAAACCTATTCCTCCCATCTCTAATTTATATTTAAGCCAAGAGAGCTACACTGAAGTTGCAAATGTAACTAACAGTGCTCATTCTGCCCGGGTCACTTAGACAGGACGGGTACACAAACATATTTTATACATATTATCTTAGAAATGCAGAAGGAATGAGACCCTGAAGAGTGATCTCAGAACATAAACACAGCTCGAAGTTTAAACAAGTCTGAACTGAAGATGCTGTGCTCTGTCTGCGATTAGTGACCCCAAGTGAAATTTTTGGAACTTTTTAAGGTTATCTTATTAAAACCCATGACTCATCACTGCAGTGTTGTCTCCACAATGCTCCATGGAGAACTTGGCAAGGGCAGTGGCCTGACATTTAGAGTATTAATACAGTTCTTATACCACATGTCACTTTTTATATTAATATAAGACATTTATTTGTTATAAAAAGATCCATGCATATTCTAAAACATTTCATATCTGTAAGAGTTTAAATGCACTGTTTTTACTTGGATGTTTTAAGTTTCAAAATAAATTAGCCCTACAGTCACAGGTCAAACTTTACATTGACTTAACTACAGTTTCAGATGCTTGCCACGTCTGTTTAGAAACTTTCAGCTATACCAAAGTAAGAAAACTGGTGGTGACTATTTGCCATTTACATGAATTGCTGTTTACATGGCTAAGAGAGGAAGCAAGAAAGCTCACAAATCAATATTATCATGTTCCTTATGAAGTCAGCACATTTACGTAAGAACTTCAGTTTACAACAAAATTTGTTGTATAAGCATCTATTTAGGTTCATTTATTTCTTTTTTTTCATCAGGAGAGGTCAGAAAAGTAAAACATATACATTTCAGGAGTGTTCACTAACACACAATTACCCAGAACAAAAGTCAGATCACAACAAGGATGTAGAGACCTATTTAAGACACCAAAAGTCCTAATTTCCATGTAGTTCTACATTCTTACAGGCAACTCCACACTCAGGCAAGGCAAAGCACTTGCAGCTACTGGAACTGTCACTATTTATACTGCAAGGCCAGAGCTGTATAGCCCAAGCACGGATTAATCTGCTGCAACGGAACCAAGATGCTGAAAAGTTTATTGGTGTTGTATTTGAAAGAGGCATGTCATACCTACCCAGCCACAAGTATTTTGGGAATTTCTCCAGCAAACGCTTCTGCCATCTCCCGGCTGCCCACGTTGGCAATGCAGTGCAGAGCAAGGCCCATGAAGGTGGGGTTTCGGCTGGCCAGGTCGTTCTTGATGGCGTTGTTGATCAGGCGAATGAGCTCGCTGTTCGAGTTCACCAGCACGGAGATGAACAGATAGCCCTGTGAGTCACAACATGGAAAATCTGTTTTAGCTGACTTAATTTATTGTGGCATTAACAGGAAACACGATTTCTTTGACACATACACTTCTCTCCAATACCATATGGGCAGAAATAGGTATTTCGACAGAGTGAAGGCTAGAAAGATTAAGTGAATTCAACAAAAATGAGTAAGTTCAGTGCTACCCTAATTACCGGGTTTTAAGTGTTTTCTCAGTCTATTTTGGCATATACTCAAAAGATCATTTTAGATGAATGGGGGTAAATTGAGATTTTGGCTTATTATTCAAATGCTAGTAAGTTACATGCACCTGTTAAACACAACCTTACCTAGGAAGATGGAAAGAGATATTCTGAAAATTAAAAAGTTACTTACCTTTTAATGCAAAACTCGAGGCAGTTTCTTAACGAGAATAATAATTTTATGCAGAGTGCACATTCTAGCTTTTGCCATTAGTTCAAGACTCTCTATGCACAGAGGTGTTAAGATTTCAGAATCACTCCTAGAGCCAAAATAAGGCTTTAAGCCAGGGCAGGGGGAATGAAGCAAAATTCTTTACAGTCTCCACAGCTGAGACAGGATATTAGATAGACCAGCTTATCTTTTACAGAGCACAAGTTACTCACAATTTGTTTCTCTGTATATCTATTGGAACTGAGCAGGTTTACAGCCTCCATGTGACCAAAGTCAATGTCATGCCCCAGCAGGAAGATGAAGAGCAGTTTGCAGACATATTTTTTCTTACTGTAACCATCCAGAGCCTTGTCACCTGAAAAGCAAGGAAACGACCAACAATTATGTCTATGTTGATCTTATACCTAGTTACCTAGTGATAATTCCATCTACCATTATCTATATCCTAAAGGATAGTCATGAAGTAATGCTATCATCTAGTCCTTGAAGTATCCTGCAGTGTCCTCAGAGCATATTCTTACTAAGAGGCAGTGCATCCATGTTTGCTCCATTTTGATCTTCCCAATTCTGTTAAGAGCATTCATGTCTTCCATACACGTTCTCCTCTTAAACCAATTATCAAACCTTTATCTCAGTAAAAGGTGTTAATACACTTTTCCAAGTGCACCACTGTAGAAAACTCAGCAGGAACAAAAATACCCCAGCAAGTTGTTTTAGAAAGATCAGGTGACAATGGTATATCCCAAAGACTAGAAGAAACACATGAAATGAGATTACCATGAGAACTTTAAAGTTTCTGTAAAATGAAAGTATTCACAAGTGTTCCAGTTTTAGAAGAAAAATGCACTCTAATCAGGTCTGGCCATATGTTGCAGTAGTGCTGATTTTAGAAGCTTGCAAAAGCAACATGGAGCAGTGCAGCTTCCAATTCATCAGGAGACCACTGCTTTTCCTGAAGGGAAGAGCTACATATGAACATAACACTTTCTGTGTTACAGTCTCTCCCTTTATTTCCTATCCTATCAGGAAATAAAGGGGGATCCAGTAAATCGGGCAAGACTGAATGCTGGATAGTTCAGTCAGGGTAGCAAAATTCTGATATATCCTGCTGCCTAAAAGGCTATATAAACTCCTCTGCCTCAGTGTTCTGATACTGGAATAACTTACCTGTCACATCAAGTGTGTATTCCTCAGTGACGGGCAAGTTCAGCCAGACAGCCCTGCATACACTAAAGCTTCAATAAAATATCCCTTACTCACTGCCCTTGCCAATAAAAGCTCTAAGTTGCCTTTTTGTTTTATATTTAGCTGCCTATTATATAAATCTGAGATTACAAAAGAATCTTAACAGTACAGAAGTTGCTCCTTTTTCCTTCTCATAAACTGATACAAAGGCATGTTAAATTTCCCACAGCACATGAATCTACAGCTCCCCTGGACTTCACACTACATTCACAGACTGGATAAAAACCAAGGAAACCTTAGCACTCCTAAACTTACAGTTAGTGAAGGAATGAAGACTACCATCTATGTGTGAAGCCACATAACAGTGAACCAACAGAAGGCACCCTGGCCCACAGAAGCACACAATGCTAAAAGGTTATGACTACAAGCTGCAACTATGCATTTTGGGGGTTGTTTTCTATTTTGACCCTAAAAACGTCTTTTATTTAATCTTATTTCAACTGAGATAAATTTAAGCAAACCACTGCTATTTTAATGCAGACTATGATACCCTTCTAATTTGGGTTTTTAGGCACCCATTGATTTTTTTTTAACTGGCACAGTGCATCAGTTGCCAACAAAAAGCTTCACCTTAAAGCTATCTTTATGTTGTGCAAAGAGGAGGAATTGTCTTCAGGTCCATACTACAGAAGCCAATATATGTCACATTTTACTTCAATACAGGAAGCAGCACTACTGAAGATACCGATGGCAGTGAAATCCTGCTATACTGGATCCTGTCAACATCCTCTGACAACAGCCAGCTCTGCAGAAAGCTGCCCAAAGACATGTTTTCTTCAAGCCACTTTTACAGTTTGCTGCCATAAGGCTTTTCTCTCGCTGAGTCAGCAAACAAATGTAGGGAACTTTGCTTTCCTAGACATTGGAATTACTGTTAGAAGAACCAGACTGAAACATCCAGTGGGAAATATATTTTTTCCCTTCTTTAGAAGCAATATGGCCAGAGGAAACAGAAGATATTCAACCATGTCTGCCCATCTGCTGTGACCTTCAAATTATGGCTTAAGCAGCGACAGAGTATTTCGCATAAATACTTCCTGTTGTACTATTTTCGCAATAAAATGGCACTCAAGAGCAGAAATCTCTTCCTATCCCACCACAGCAGGGAGATGCAGATCAAAGATACCTTTCCTTATGAAAGGCAAGAAAAAAAACCCAAAAACAAAACACAGGAAAAGGCAGAGTGACAGCTTTAGTTTTCTAATATTTTTTCAGCTGCTTAGGAAGAGTTCCTACAAACTCTTAAGATTTGATTTTAATTGGTCATATGCATGAGATCCAGAAGGAAAAGAAATAATCAGTGAATAAACCAGAGGGCCTTTACACTACCTAGCAACAAAACCCATTCCAACTCCTGACAAACCAGCTATTCCTAGGTGACTGATGAAAGGAACAGGTGATGCTCAATATCATTAACAGATACTATTATGATTCACAGAAAGGGGCATTAAATAAGCTCAATACATTTTAGTCAGTCATATTCTAGTGGCCAAGCTCTGTATTATTGAGGACTTACAATGGCATTGGATAGCATGAATATCATTAGTTGCTTCTCTGAGATTCAGATACACCAAAAGACATCAGAAAGCAGCTTTCACATGAACTTTATCAGAAGTGAAGACACCCCAACCAGTCTCCAAGACCAAATTCCCAGCAGGCCAAGAGGCTGAACTGCAGCGCAGCTGTCTGTTAGTATACAATTCACCAGAAATATACAAAAGTTACAAGTATTAAATCTAATCTCATATATTCTCAAATAACTCTGGTGTTGATTTTGTGATACCAGAAGGGAAGAGGAAGTACAGAATGCTGCAACCCAATTGCTTAATGAAGAACATAAGCAGATGAAAATATGTATACTTGGAATCACATCAACTTTTACAACAAACGATTTGTCATAGTTTGGCAATTCCTCTTTTAGGTTTAGGACTTAGCTATTTAAAACATTATATCCTTCCAAGATATCAGTATTTTAAGAGCTCAGATTAGTGAGGTCCTTGGATCTCAGAGTATTTGAAGAATTTTTGATAGATGCTATGCCATGCAATCAAGCACAAAACATATCGCCATCCTACTAACAAGCAGCTTCCTTCTCCATCATGCGGTATCAAAGAAAAATATTGTAGAATCAGTACCTGAAACACCTTTTCTGAAGACAAAAAAATGCTACACTGACTGTTTTAAAAACCTCCTCTTCCTCATATACAGAACTGAAGGTAGTGTGACAGTTCTCAGGCAAGCTTATAAACTAGGCCAAGTTAGAGTTACTACATCTCTTCTTTAAAGTGTTATTAGTTCCTAGCAATAACAGAATATTGGGGGTTTCAAAATTTTTATTATTTAATTTTCTGAGCAATTCGAAAAAAGAGCACTTCAGTCAAAGGTCTCACAGTAGTTGTCTAACTTCAGCTGTGTTGTAAAGAAGTCTGTGACCTGGATTCTTATTGAAATTTTAACTATTCCTCTCCCTTCTATGTCGCATTTACGAAGAGCTCTGAAGGTTCTATTTTAAACATTAATAACAAGTCTCATTGCTTAAGTATGTGCTAAAATAGTACAGCTTCCCCCAGTCCCGAGCAAACATCGGAACAAGAGCAGAAGGAAATGTCACATGTTCTGTTATCTTTATTGCAATACACAATCATTTCTTTTAACTCAGCTCATTTTCGAATGCTTTCGGGAACATTTGCAAGTGCTGCAAATCAAGTCAGCAGAAACAGGAAGGATTCACAATACATGTCAGCAGGTTTTGAGCACAGTGGACGTTTCAAAGGCTATTTGCTTTCCCTGAAAAATTTATTAGTTATTTTGCTAAGAAAGAAATTATTAACAGCTGATCAACAATGAGTACCATTAAGAAATAATTACTACCATATTTCTGCGTATCACCTCCCTCGCATTTCAACTCAGAAGTTTTGGTTTTCATTGCTCATACATATCTTTCACACAGCCCTCTGAAAAGAAAGAAATAAGGCAAGAAAGTATTGTAAGACCCTTTGGTTCTCAGGCAGCAGCTTCCAGCTCTAGTTTGGAACATTAGTTAAAAAACAGCACCTGCTTTTCAATCTAACTCGGCGGACATAAAAGCCAGTGTGCTGCACTGTTACTGAGCCTGTTACCAGCCAGAGGGGTCAGGAACGCAGTGTAGTCCTTGGGATGTTGTTCACTGGGGGTAGACAAGGAAACCTGACAGGTCTAATCTCACCGGCTTTCACATGGCTGATTGCTACCTTAAACTCTTAGCTTTTAAAACCACAGTAATGGCTTTTGCAAAACAGAATGGACAACACTGTTTCTTTGCTTCCTTCCTAGGCTGACACCGACCTCTGTTCACGCAGCTGGCAGCAATCCAGGGATATACTGTATCAGAAGGCCACTACTAGCTTAGAGGCTAAGAAAAGTAAATTTGATTTTTATGAACGTAGCTACTCTTTGAGAGGCTAAGAAAAGTAAATTTGATTTTTATGAACGTAGCTACACTTTGAGACAAGATCTGTATTTCTGTAGGAGTGACAGTCTAAGCCCTCTACATCAAACACTGAATATTTGTGCCAAACAACCCATACAAATCCATAAACTAGTATTTAGCTACCATACTACTAGCACCAGAACAAAGCATTACTAGATCATCCCTACTCAGGTCATATTTGAAGCCTGATTCTACTTCCAACAATTCAGTTTGTCAGCGAAGACACTTTATGATTTTACTGTCTGATTGCCTTCACACGTGATCAGAAGACAGTGTGACTAAGCAGGCCCATCTTAAAATACAAAGCCTATGCTTTCACAGCTTGCCAGGAAAGCAATTTACTGAAACTATAGTTAAACAGTTTCAGATTAAAACAGGTATTTAGAGCCTTATCTGAACTTCCTCCAAAGGGTTACCGTGTATTTTGGGACAATTAGAGATTTGCTCAAATGTGGAAAATGAAGTCAGCTGAAGAAAAAAAAAAAAGGAAAAAAAAAGCAGCAATTAACAACTGACATTGGGGCACTTCTGCACGAGCCAAAAAGAAGATACACAAACATTTCTGAAATCTAGCAGCCACTCTTGTAACACAAACCCTACTAAACAATCAGAAGAAAACTATATTCTAATGCCAGAGCAGGCAAAAAAAGAACAAGTCTGAATCAATCAGAGAACAAAGTTCCTCTGACCACAGAAACAGCTTATAGATTTGTGGGCAGCTTCATTAATACACAAATTCTGGTCTGAGAGATCAAAGTGATACAACAATTCAATAAACTGGGTATTTTTTCACTCCCAAAGCAGTTGGGACAGTCTCTGACAGTGAGACTTTCAGTTTGGTTCAAGCATGAGAGCAAGATGAGCTTGCAGTCTGAACATGTAAAAGAAAAGGAACAGCATCTCTCCACACTTAACTCCTACAACTTCTCCTTTATCATGCTGGTGTAGTTTCTCCCTACTACATTCTTATCTCAGTTAATGCAGAAGCATTTAAAGCAACCGTCAAGGACACAGTGACCTCAGCAATGGAGCTTCCTCATGCTTAGACAAGAGACACGGCCACCTCAAGTACAAAGATCCTAAATTCCTGCTGAGCTTGGTGCACAAAAGCTGGATCAGAACTTAAAGTCATAGCCCAAGTTCCACCAGTTCAAGGAAAGTATTGCTTGTCCAGAGATGTAAAACCTTATCCCAGCCTGTTAAATACAAGGGTATTATTTTAAACAGCAGGTTACCCAAACATAAGGCAGGTAACAGGCTTGACAGCTACTTGCAGGATAGAACAAAAGCAGAAATACTGAGACTCCGTAACAGTGTATGAATACACCTTGAAAGTTACATGGGATAAGGGTCCACGTGCATACAAAGGCCCAGAGGTAGACCAGACTCCTACACTAGTATCAAGCAAGAACTTCTCTGTTAATAGGTCTTGTTTCTTAGTCAGACCTGTCCCCAGTTACAGACATGCAGCCAGTCCAAAAGCCGCATCTTTGGCCAGGCAGGGCCAGTAACTCCAGGCACCAGTATTCACCATGGCTCTTTAGCAAGGGACTTCATACTAAGTTCACAATCACACATTTGTCTTAATCCAAACTATTTAAAAACATTTTAAGGTCAGAGCTACATGAAAAGAAACTGGGCTAAACTGAGTAATCTCCACTTAAACCAAGAATAAAATGCTTATGAAGGTCTCTTAATTTTTTTTTGGCCCTTCTGCAAGGAAGAACCACACAGCATGAAGTCCATGTGGGACTCCTGCTGCAGAAAGATAACACAGCTATCAGCTCCTCATGCTCTCAAGGCCTCAAGCAGTTACACAACAAGTTGTCTAAACTCGACTTTTTCCAAATTGTGACATTTATGGTTTTGCTTAGGCTTCATTAAGTTCTTGTCTTCAGGTAATTAAAATTCTCCACTCAAAATCCATACAGATTTAGTAATGAAGTGACTGAAATGAAGATCAGCTCCAAGAAGGTTTAGTCATCTTCCACTCAAGCTACTGAATGAGCATATACTGACCTTTATTCAAAACTATTTAAACAGTGCTTAAAGGATGCTATACAAGGTATGTAGGCTAAAGTTATGACACTGCTCAAAGCACCTCTATTCTCTGATCGTTGCCTGATTCATGGTTCTACACAGCCAGAGATTCCTATGATAATTTCTCCCCTGCTTCACAAGTAAGCAGAGAAGAATTAACTGTTCATGTACTTTTACCTATTTTACTAAGAGAAAAAACTAAACACAGAGGCATGTGATGGCTTCTAATTTAAAGAATATCTTAACTTGAGTGTCTTGCACTGTGGTTAACTTTTCCCTTCTAAGGTGTTGATGACACTCAGACTTTCAAAGGTCTTCATACACCTTTAAGAGACATACCACTTAAAACGCAGCAACAGATCATACAAAGTTCAGGACAGTTATTTGTTAATGCATTGAGTACTCCAAACAGATATGCTAGTCTAAGACAGGACAGCCAGCTGAGGTAAATTAATTTACTACAAATCCACCAGATTCTCAAGGCACATATACAACCTCCACATTGCCTTATCTAACTACACACACAGCCCCATAACTATTTAAACAGAACTTGCCACAGCCACTACTATTACAACTCCATTTAAAAACATCCCAACTACCCCTGAGAATCTTTAAAATTTGAAACCACATGCACAACTTGAATACAGCTAACAGCACGAATTTTACCTTGTGTTGTTTAAAAGTTAATTGCTGCCTCTTGGAATTAGTAACTGCATATTCTTTGTTTCACATGAATAATCTGTACTGCTGTTGCTTGTGGTCAAGATGTATAGCTTCAGCAACTACACATTTTAATCTTTATTCTGCAAGAAGACAGCCTAACTCATTACTTCCATAAAGAGCTAAGGGCTGAAGAGGGAGGAAGGAAGAAAATTTTAAACAGATTCTGTTTTACTGGAAATAATCATGTCCACCCATCTTTCTTCAAACTATTCACAGCCTCACAGCCTTCTGGAAGGAAACAGGTTAAGCAGTCACGTGGTTAAGAGGCAAAGTATTAGAAATAGTTTGCGACCAGTAGCCCAATTCTTTGATAGAGGAGGGAGTTTGCTTCTATTATGGCCAAGAATCACAGGACTGTCAGAAGGTTCTGTAGATTAAGAGAACATTTTCAACAGTTACTCTAACAGACTGCTCTAGCATTTTGCTTGAGTCAGCAGTTGACAAAAAAAGTCCAAACATGCAGAAACAAAACCCCATAAAAGAATGTCATATGGATATATATATATATGGTTTAGGATGATCAAGTCACTTACCTTTAAATTTTGACCGAATGTTTGCTAGTTCTTTATTTATCCTCTTTATCTCTGCTTCTTTACTTTTGCCTGAAATGAAAAGAACATGTATCAGGACACAGTGCTTTGGGCATCCCTCTGCCACCTTAAGCATCTTTTCACCCAAACAGAAACATACACTTGTGAACAAACACACATCAGGAGGACTTATTACTCTCCATTTCCAGCACTGGAACTAAAGGCAAACAGAGGTAACTTAATCATCACTTTATAGGGGAATTTGAGAAGCTCAAAGGACCTCCCTGTTTCAAGAAGCTTTGCAGACTTTAGACAGTGTCACTTGCATATAATCTGAGATGCCACTGCTACTGACTTTCACAAACACTTCAGTTTCTCTGTTACTGAAACTGCCCAGAGAAAAGTGAATTTTACTTCCTAAGTAATTACTAAGCTGACAGTGCTTTGAAGGAGTGAGTCTCCTAAGCACAATCTTACAAAGAAGCAGATCATGTTATTCCTCACCTTAAGGGCAAGCCAATTTATTGTTTCTCTACCGAACAGTCATTCAGTTCAACAGCTTTAAAAACATTCTTAATAGACTGAAGAGGAAAAGCAGTAAACTCGCAAGGTAAACAACAGCAAACTCAGAAGATACAAGTTCAGATTTCCAATGTACCTCATGAAAGTAATTTGAAAACCAGAAATATTTAAAATTCGCACTTTATCAGATGACTTTGCAACCTTATATTTCTCAGCACCATCATTTCATATCGACTTTTAATTCCAAGACTAGACACTGGGATTTCTAGTACCAATTCAAGTTATATAGAGAAATAGGTGCAGTTTAAATTCTGATAATGCAAACTTATCTGAGTAATATTTGCATTGTCCAAACCAAAGCAGCTTATAACTCTATGGCATTTTAGTTTTTGGTGATTGAGATTCTACAGAGGTCTGGGTCCATCATCTCCTACATGAGTAGGAGCACAGAAGGGTAAAACAGCCAGCTCAGGCACTGTGATCAGTTGCCTGTCATTCGAGGAAAGCCAGTGAAGTGCACTTCAGCAATGCAGAACTGGCCATTTAGTACTGTTGTTTGTTAATTCAGATATGCACCTACTCAAACTTTCATCAAGTCTAAAACTTTTGTCTATTTTCCAAAAGTTTCAAGCAGTTCCAAGTGTTCCAAAACATCAGCTAGCAGCAGAAAATGACAGCATCTTTCCCTCTTCATCACACATATTTGGCTACAAGGTTATGAGTAAAAGTCTCCTAGCCTGGACCTTCAAAAAGGTCCAACCTTATGAGTAGTGAGGATCACATGCCCTGCGTTTACACCACGTATTTCCCCACACCACTGGGGGATCACAGCTACAGCCATGAATGTGCAAGTACTGGGATGTGGCAAGGCTTGAAAAGCAGATCATGACCCTGACCCACATTCCAAAGCACCTCCTATCTCACCCCTTTCTTCAACAGAAACATCCCACAGCACTTAAATATCCCACTACATTTGCATGTCCAAAAGCCTGTGTCACCCTATGACTGTCAATCCTCCCTTTACCATTCCAAAGGGGATCTTACAGCAGGCCCTATGAAAGGTGATTAGGTAACTCAAGAAAACAACTGCCTTAGGATAGTTTAAGAGCAAAGTGTAAGGGAATCCCTTGCCAAGTACAAATGAATCCAGATTTCATAATTTCTTGACTTAGACTCAAAAAAATAAACTGAAATTACACACTTCTGAAACCAACTCTTGCATAAGATCCAGAGAATGGGTTTGTATGAATCTGCCTCTAACAATGGCCACTGCAGAATAGACAGGGAGCAGCCACAGCACACTGTACAAACGGAAATGTTAGGCCCAAAATAGAAGCAACTACTTCAGTTTGCCTTGTCATTTTAACAAAATACCTACAGACCCCACACATTGCTTAAAATGGATTTTTTTCCATTCTACAACAGTGTTTTGTAAGGGCCACTGCTTAAAAGACTGAAGTGCAGCGTGCCTTGGCAGGCACTCCAGAGGGCAAAAAAACAACCCACAGTTTCAGAGCTCAATAACTTACAATATCTGTTCTGAAACATAAATTGTAGTTGCTACTTGTATGCACCTTGATTTCCAGATAAAGCAGAAGATAATGTTCAGAGTTTTTATTTGACCTAGAAATTCCAATTAACTTCTAGAATGACAAAGCTAGAGAACACAGTTAGTTCCTTCAGTTTATAAAGATGCATCTGTTGGAATCACTAAGTTTAACCGGTTTTCACTAATATAGCACTAAAAATGCAACACATAATGAGTATTGTTCTAATTTAACTTGTCAACCTAAAGAAACCTGGTTTTAAAGCAGTAACACTATTTATTGTGTAAATGGGCAGCAAGTCGTACAATCTAAGACCTAAAGTGTCTTCCTTTATAGATTTTAGATTTGTCTTAATTGGATTATTTGTCCTGTGCACACAGCAGAAATACTCAAGTGTTTGCTTCTAGGGCACTTGCCAGCATTAGGAGTTCATTACTAGACTGAAGCAAGTCATTTGCTCTGGGGTCCGTCCTCTGAGAACAGGAGGCCACAGTGACATCCACCAAAAGGGTGCAACTGTTCATGTAAATAAATAACATTCCAATTTTGTAAGCTATTTCTTTTTAAAGACCTCAAAACACTTACCTTATTTTCAGCCATTTATCTGCTCCCACTAAAAATTTTAATTTCCTAAAGCTATTAATTTATTTTCCCTTTTACCATGGGAAGAGCACATCTCATTAAGACATAACCACTGAGTCTGGAGATTTTGTACTTCATTAACATTAACAGGGCAGAGAATATAGACCTCAGTCTGGGACATTGCTAGCCTGAGTAGGGTATTTAGTTATTTAAATTTAGAAACTAGGTCTTTGCTCTGTATCTTTAACTTATGTTTGCAAGGAAAGTGAATTGCAATATTTGCTTTGAATTATTAGCAACTGCTTCTCTAACATCAGCAAGTGTGGTAATAATCACAATTTAAAAATGTTAAAAATGGGATGAGGAAAGGGAAACAGTAATACATATCAGCCAGCTCTTCTTATCCCAAGATGAAATCAGGGCCATCTTTTACTTTTTAAAAACCACCAAAACCTCTTGGCAAATCTTCTAAGCAGCATTATCTACCTGTTATACTCACAGATTACCAGTTACTGCTAGAAATTAGGTTCTTTGTGTCCTAAGCAACCAACAGAGCATTAAGCAAAGCCTGACTAAAATACTTCAGGAATCTGTGAAGTCAGCACCTTTGGTAGAAATAGCCTGCAGGCTCAGCAACACAAACATGGAAATCCCATCCCCATGCACACAGCTGTAGCAGCGAGATGACAGGAACACCCATAGTCACGTCTGAAGGTTTATTCTCTCAAATTTTAAATCTTGCTTAGCACATGAACAAAAGCTTATTTCAAATAATTCCTTCAGGCTGTTCTGTTTTGAAGACAGTATATAATCTCACCCAGACTGTGACCAAACATAAACAGCATAGCAATTAGCTGGTGATAAAAGCTTAACTCCATATATTGGAAATCACATTGAACAATTAAGTTTTCACCTTATTACTAATTACAGTCTATATGAGCCTGCAATTGTAGTTTCAAAGAACAGCACCAGCTCACCAAGTGTTAATGTCACTGAGGACAATCACGTAACAATGCTGAGGAAACTCAGGAGTTAAAACCAGGCTGAAGTATCTAACCCCAAATTTCCTCAACTCCAGCAGTTATACTGTGTGGTAACCTTCTTCAAACATGATTAACTGGTGATATTAGAGGATGACAAAGCAAAACAAAATCCCACAGTGGAAGACAGCTTCCATTGTAAAGGACAAAAGAAAACAGAAGTATCATAAACCAGACCAATCTCCAGCTAGATCTCTGTCCCACTAAATGTGAAAGGAAGGGCACTGTTAAAAAGTGTTTGATTAACAGAGAAGTTTTCATCACATTACTCTGGCTTGCCAACACTCACTGAATAATTTCTACATGCATATTTTATTTTTACCATCACTAGAAACACTCAAGTAGCCTTTAAGACAGTAAAAAGGAAGACAATGATAGCTGAAAGGAGTGCTACACTGCACGGATAGAGGGCTACGTTTCAGAGCTAACAAAGGCAACTGCTCTGCCACACTTTCAGGCTGTTACCCAGCTCCCACTCTCATGAAATTATCAGAGCTGTATACCAACAAAATGTTCTGTAACCACGCCACTGAACTTGGAGAGGCTTTAATAAAGGTCATGTCATGTATCCAGACTGATGGGTAGGACAGTAGATAAACCAGAACACAAGAAGATTATGTTCTATGAGTTCAGGCCATATCCTTCTCACTTTCACTTATTCAGACTTCTACCATTTTAACAGATTATGATTAAATATCTGTAATAAGTTATTAAAAGAGGTGACTGCAAGTCAATAAGCTTTGGGTTGCTGTTTTCCTGAAAAGACATGTAGTGTTTATAGCCTTACAGCCCTAGTGTACAAGTGCTGCTCATCTTCTCCAAGATGAGTACCAAGCACAGAGGTACCCAGCCACAACACAGTCCAAGGTGCTTATGGGTGATTACTTCACATTTGGCAGTTTGTCAGGCTTCAGACTCCATCATGCTGCCTACTGCCTTCATTAGGCAAGGTAAATTCAGTCTGCAGAGCAGTATTATCTTTAATTACCATCTTCTTTAACAGAGATAGAGTAGGGAACATCGTAAGTGACGCAGATCATCAAAAAACTAACTACTATTCTTGTATTTCCCAGTAATCCAGGCTACAGTCAGAACTTCAGCACTGCATAAATACACCTCCATGCCTCTGGAGCTCTGCATTACAATCTAAAGAATGAGAAAACAGAGGTTACAGGAAAGGGGTTTGTTGAGTCCATTGATCTGAAAAGAACACCTGACATATCTTAATAGTAACTTGGCAGCAGGCTTGCGAGATTATAGGAGGTGCTTCAAGGTGAGAATTAGTGAGTTGCCTGTGGCTCACTCAGACAGTGACCTGCTCCATCAGGATTAACTTGTTGCTATACTAACTGCAAACTGCTTAAGACAAGTTTGAGGCACAAAACCCACCTGTGCTAACTAGAACTGCTACTAATTCTTAAATTTCATACAAATCGCTTGATAGACTTCTGACCAAGCCTACACATTTATTTCCCAAAGGAACCGAGAAGTGTTTTTTCTATCAGCAGCTACACAAATACTGAGCAGAGAAGATTTCTGCAGGCAAGGCCTTCAGACACAGGCATATTGTCAACAATTTAAACAAACAAATAAATAAATAAATAATTTCACAAAAGTTTAGATGTTCCCAGTACTCATCTGGCTCCAATATGCTTATGGTCAGCAGTCAGTGTAATTGAGCCCAGCCAATAATTCATTTGTTTCGAATGTATGTACGAGTGAGAAGTGCTACACTGTGTTACCTCTTAGCCTTACCTCCCCCCCACCCTGGCCATCGGACAATTTAAGGTTACAGATGAACCACTGCTGGCATGAACTATAAAGCAGAGGGTAGGAGGCTCTGTTAGCACAAGAAAAAGCCTGCTACAATTCTGTCATGCTTCTTGAAGGCCAGTAGTAGTGTGACTATTTGTGGCACTACAATAAGCCTAACATAACATGAACTCTGTTCACATTCAATTATCAAACAGGCCTTGAAGAGAGAGAACAAGTCTACTTTTCTGTTTAGGAGAGAGAATACAAATACTACTAAGGTTAAGAGCAGGAACTTCTCTGAATTTCTTAATGGCTAGGAACACTTACTCGGGAAGAACACAGTTCTTACACAAAAGATAAATTCTCAATTTTAAAGCTGATGTTAGACATCTTCCTTGAGAGCTCCGAGTCACTGTTTTCCAAACATAGGAATTTTTCTGGTTGGTTATGTTTTCCTTAGCCTCTACATTAGGAGCACCCAAGCTGATTGGCCACTTCAGTGAGGGAGACAGCACAGCCAAACTGCTACCCAGCTTCCCTTCAGCAAAATACTGATAGTTTCAGAGTCAGTTTGATTCAAGGCTATGCTTCTTAAGAGACAGCTACAAACAGCTCCTAAACACTGCTCTCATCCTGGCATACACATTCCTGCTACTACTTTGTGTTGCTGCAGGTCAGTCAGGGAGCCAAACAGCCAAAAGCAAGATGGGTTTATCCAAAGGCTAAGTCATGCCAGCTTTACTACAAGTGATAGTGCCAGAAGACACGATCAGGTATAGAGCAAGTTCACCCATTCACTGTCTTAACATGCTTTAGTTGGCATAAAGCAATCAAATGACCCACTTGCCTTTCCTATTGCTAAAACAGCCTGCAAGCATGATGCAAAGACTACACTATGTTCTTGAACCCTGCTGTAAGGGAACAGAGAAGAAAAATGGTTGAAAGACAGGGGAAATCAAAACAAATACTAGTGTCTCTACTGTGAAAATGGTAGAAATAGAGGAAAATATGCATGTAAAGGTAATCAGTACCTCCATTCTTGCCTCTGTGAAAGAGCTTTTACAGTACTTATAATACTTATTCATATCAGTAAATTAGACCACTACTTTTACCTGCCAGCAGGACAGATACTCATGTTACAGCTCTAGAGGATAGATTAGCCATTTGCTATGCAGATCAAGATCTTCATGAAGTAAAACACCAAATCCATCCTCCAACTCTCCCTAATCTCTCAGCTGGCTCTTTAGCACAGCAGGGAAGAGGGCAAAAAAAAGGCAGACAGGTTGCACAGCAATACATTAGAGTCGTCTGTTTGTCTATCCTCACATTATCAGTCTGTCTACATAAATTCCTTCACTTGGTTAACTATCAAGAGTGCTACAATAGAAGTGCAAGCTCCAACTCCACCTGAGTATGTCTGAAGGAGAATGTTGGTGCTATCGTTTACAAACTCACTGCACAACTAATCCAAAGAGACTACAATAAAATACCGAACACCTTTGCAAAATGTTAGTGTGGCTTCACTTTTGTTCACAAATCAACCTGTTCAAGGCTGCAGAACATGAAGCTTTTTGTTTACTGACGTGCTAACATCCTGTTATGAATGAAAACAGGAGTGCATGCTGTCCTTCCACATGATCTATTTGATCAGAAGAAAGAAGTGCCTGTCTCTCATGTTGAAGATCACGAATGGCACAAAAGGCAGTTCAGGATTGCTGTGTCTTGGGACATCCTGCAGTGATTAGATATCTGAAGACAGAGCAGCAACCTACTGATCATACTTAGGAACTTTGTAGAGTACATTTGCTAATATTCTGCACAGTAAGTGAACTACTATCCACAGAACTGACTTCTTCCTCCAATATTCCACTAGAGATTTGCCCCTGTAACAACACTTCTCAGGAAACAGCAGGCAGTCACAGGCTTTACTGTAATCCCCTAATCCATTAACTCCTTGTCCTCATAAGAGAAGAGAAATAAGAGCACAAAAGCAGCTTTCCAATCCAGATGTATTAAATTGCAACAATTTAATACAAGTTTAATGATTTTAGATGCTTACCATGGCTGTTTTTTTCTAACAAAGCACCATAAGTTAAGAAAAACTTAAGAAGTAACCAGGTAATAGGGCCTAGCTTAAGTCCAGATCTTTCCCCAAAACAACTGAAAGCTTACTGGAAGTTCGTATCCAAGTGACTTTGTGACATACAGAACATCTGTCTGGAAGTTCAGGTGGCAAAACAACACTGACTCCTATCAAAAGAGAAGCTTTAAGCCAAGAAGATATGGAAACAGTAAGTGCAGGGTTAGGTTTCTACATAAAGGAGCTCTTCCTCCTTCCTTGACTGAGCAGCATCCAAGCAGTCATTTCCTTGACCAGTCTTTTCACACTGTACAGTTACACTCCCTTCAACAAGGCAAGGCAGTATTTGCACTGATTTACTACAAGTCACTGTGGACTCTCTTCTACCTTAGTTCATGTTCTAACAGCAGAACAGTTTGAGGCCTATCCTAGTTTAGCTATCACTTCTAAACTACTGTTTCAGGGGCCTTAAAAATCCTTTTGAGTTCATCAGTTAATTCAGATATGTAATAGTCTCTGCAACAGTCCTTAATTTCCTCTTATCAGTCCTGATGGGCAGTCTTTATCCAAAGGATTTCAAATTAAGCAGGTATCATATTTTCCAGGGTATCTAATGGAGAGGTTGGATGTCACATGAAAGATTCTAGCTCTTTACTACCTCTCATCCATTACTCTTCCCTCAGCCAACCATGCACAAATTAGACAAGCATTAAAAAAAACTAAACAAAAAAAGCAAATGGGAAGAATACCAGTTTCGTTTTAGAGATCCTCCTCAGACTAATCTCATGCTAATTGTGTTTTCCTTAAATCACTCTCCTGCAAATAGTAGCAAGTGATGCAAGACTTAGTGCTTATTATAGCTCTAAGCAGCACGTTCTTAGGACTGTTTTTTCAGGCCAGAAACTGACCATATTAGATGGGCTGCCATAGCCTTGAAAAAGCAACAGGAGAACAAACCAAGATGCCTTGCCTTCCAATTTCTCCAAAAAGGTGGGTAATCTAAGAATACATGTAAAGAAAAGTCACTGTCTAGAGAAGTATTTCAAGTCCTTCTTTAACACTACACACAATGCAAACAAGAACCCACACCTCAGAGGAGCAATGCAGTAGCTTTAGCCTACACACTGAAAGCTTATTACTGACATACAATAATTACTTACAGGTAACTAAACCAAGTTGTATATGCTCAACTTGCTCTATGCAAAGTTTGTTTCACTGGGTGGCTGTTCTTACAGAGAACAAATAACTCTATCCATACCCATGCAGTCATTTAATCCATGTATGTGCCCCTCCCACCTACACCTGTAATGCACTCTGTAACCTACCATCCATTCAAACAGATGATCATCATATGATGAATTTAATGAACCATCTTTTTTCAATCCCCACTTGCTGATCTGTAACCTGATGCATCAGTCCCAGTGCAGTGAAGCAAAGATACATTTTGGGAGGCTCAGCTTCGGGACACTATCCCTTGTCCAGTAGAATGAAAATTTAATGCATTAAGTTCTACGAGAAGAGACAGACCTTTGTTTATCATATTTGTTGGATTTTATTTACGGAAAAAATATAGCCTGAGGAAAAAGTAACTTGGAAGAAAACATAAAAAGAAACATTTGGAGAACAAACTAAAGGAATCCTTCCTCCATCTGTCCATCTTCTGGGGCAACACTGAAAAAGTAAGACAGTTATCTAAAGTAGTGAGGGAAATTAAGAACTGTCTTGTCCTCCAAACCTGTGACAAGCACTGCTTTTGCCTCTGTCTAGACACACTTCATCAACCTAAGAGGAGATGGCTTCCCAATTTTACTGTGGAGCAGTGGGTTACCAGTACTACACTTAATACTGTAATTGAAACTATTTCTACATTACTGCCTGCAAATGAAAGGAGAAAAGCAACCTCTCCTGGTTTTCAGGGTGAATAGTAGATAGCACTGCTGTTGCAGCAGAATAGGTTGAGTGACAAATGACTTAAAAGTATTTCATTGTGAGATAAGCATAAAGCTGTACTCAAAAAAATGAAAACAGACTCCTGATGATGTATCTGTCAGCTAAGACAGCTGGAGAGTTTATAAAGCACCATCTTGCATAAGCCAAATCGCTTCAGCAGCTCTGCAGTACATACACGAGAAGACTTAACATACTATTTAAGAATAAATATTTCTTCCAGGAGTCCATATGCTTATAACACACGCAGATCTTGTTAGGTTTTAGTTCATGAGGCACATAATCCATGCAGTGACAAGGACTCCTGACCTGAACTCCTAAGTTTGGATAGCACTTCATGAAACCACAGGGCTCGAAACTTTCAGCTCCACTCCACCACAATCTTTTGTACAGCACAGCCACACCTAACTATTTTCTCAGTCACACCAACCAAGCACTAATTAACTGGGCTACCCTAATCAAGTACTGCAGTTTGGCTTTCAACCTGTAGTTTTCTTGTCTCTTCTCTGGTGTCTATGAAAGATAAGCTGAAAACCTACTTACTGTAGTAACTCATATACGTTACAAAACAATCCACATGAGCAAGTCCCTAGAAAAGCCCATACATCTACTGGCAAATTGACAGACATCTAAAAGGGTTATTTTCTGAAAAACATTATCTGCCATCTGCACTAGGACCTCCATATGCAAAATGCAGAGCCTACAACAAGAAGTTGCCCTGAAACAAAATTCTGGAAAGCTATGAGAAACAGAAAGATAATTCATTTTCTTGTATTATCATATTTTGAAAATTCACTTGATCTTTGTATGAATAAAGAACACTTCATTTTGAAAAAAAGACACTCCATATGACAGCTTCACAGAGACTAGAGCAAAGTCAAAGTGCTAAGAACCCTCTCTCAGCCTTGAAATATTTTACAATTGCTGCTACAAGTAGTATGCCAACTTTCTCTAACGAAAAACATCACAGACTTGTGAGAAATCAGAGTACTTTAAAATACTCTGCTTTAAAAATTACATGTGGCATAGAAGCACTAAGGACAAAAATCAAGAAGTTTAATAGATAAACCAAGTGCCAAAAATATGTGTAAACAACACAGAAGTGACAACCAAGCTTTTAAGTATTAAAGACAGGCTGGCAGTGCGAGCTGCTTGTTCACAATCAACTACAGTTGTAAACACCGAAAACTGCTATCAAGTAAGACTTATGTGAAGCCTGTAACAGATTGGTATAAAGACAGGCAAGACAGGCATCACTCCCAAATCAGTAACATATCAAACCTGGAAGTGAATCCTACATTATTTAGTGCTGCAGACATTACAGATACAAATGTCCAATAAATAAATCTTGATGTAAGGAGATCAAAGGTAGACAGTCAAAATTTAGGTAAGTACCTCCCAGAAGTTCAGATGACTTGATTAATTTGAAATCACATGCTGTGCATCCACCTGAGCACAGTCACCACACAACAACTGCATTTTCATTTTTCAGCAAGATCTATGATGTAGAATTCTTATCTGTGCAAAACCTTTCAGAATAACACACCCCCCCCCCCCAAAANCCCCCCCCCCCCCAAACACACCATGTTTCACCATTACTCATAATCTGGAAAGGCTATTGGCAAACTAGAAGTGCCAGGCCTTTATGGCAGTATTAAAAATAGATATAAGAGTCCAACAAAGCCAAAATTTGGATTGAAATTAAGAATGCCTGCAAGAACTTTGCACGTCACTGCAACTGTCAGATATTTAGTCCAATTTTAAGGCTAGAAATAAGAGGTCAAGAGCTGCGTGTGATGTCTAGCTTCCCTACCATCTCAGAAAAAGAACGTCTGCCTTCTTTGCTTAGTTAAATGATGCTGTTCACCTAAACAGCTGCTACTTTTTGTTCCTGACAACATCTAGCACCTCACTGAAGAGGGAAAGAGGGAGCTTTAGCCAATAGCAGTGCCTGCAAAGCACAGTCTCCAGAGGATACTTCTGTGAATACTCCAGGAAGTATTTTTGTGATTCTTAGTCAGTGTACGCTAGCCCGTGGTTAGCTGGCAGCGCTCAGAGCTCCGCTAAAGGAAAGGCTCAAATGCCATTCACTACTATTTGGAAGCTGCATAGATCACCTACTAGTGGGAATACCAGCTCTTTTCCAGCTGTTTAGAAGATGCTGTTATTTTTTTAATTATGAAGATAAGAAAGATACACAAGCAATTACAGCTCCCAAACAGCTGCCTGGACAGAGACAAAATATTTGAGATATACCACTATTTATTTAAACAGTCAAAGTGTTAACATTTTATTTGTATCACCAGTAAGTTACATCTTTGTGTCTCCTGTAGATAACAAGAGCATGAAAGGTTTGTTGTCTCATCTGGACGGAGGTAGCTTCAGCTCTGCTCCCACACTGCCTTGTGAGGAAATAAGTACCTAATTTGTTATATCCTACAACCTTGAATTTTGTTATTCCACATCCCTGAACACAAGTTACAAACCAAAGAGCTTGAACTTTCTCTTGTATTTACTTCTAGCAAATTCCACTGAAAACAACAGTGGACAAACGTGCTAACCAACTGCAAGATGTGAGACACTGACGAATCAAATCATACTTCTTCTAGCTGAATCAATAAAAACAGTGATTAAAAATATCACTGAGAATTGTATTGGGTAGATACAAGAGCAAGTCTTAAATGCTATGACACCAAGTGGGACTATGTTACACATGTACCTTGCACAGAACACCAGGACACTGGAAAATGCTCACTAAATAACAAGGCCAACCAGACAAAGCACTAGAGCATTCCTGTAACCTTGAACTGCTACACTACATATTTTATAAGCCATCTTCTGCACACACAAGAGTGAACTCTAAAGCAACCAAAGGATCTGCAACTCTGTTCTGAAAAATAAAATCCAACCCATTCAAACAGCTTCTGCTCTAAGGAAGATGATTAACCTTGAATTTTACGTACAGTTCCTGTTCACATGTCTGGAAGTCCAAATCGCCTGATTTTAAAGACACTGCATTTAAATGGTCTCATTTTACCAGTATAAAACTTTCCCAGCTTCTTTGTATTAGAAATCCTCAATATCAAGTTTTCCAAGCCAGTGTGGTTAAATAATCCAAATACATGCCCAGTAAGAACAACATAATTCGCATTGAAAAATTCTCCAAGTCTATCCATATCTTTAGAGAGAAGACTTTACTGCCCTTACTCCATTGCTTTTAAAATAGCCTCAAGTGAGCTACAGAGACACATAGGTGGACAAAATAGAGTTGTTTCATCACACCAACCACAGCGACCTTAGCCCTTCCCCAGGCAATTCCTGCCACATCATACACTTAGATCTCTAACTCTGATTAATATTAAACTATCGTATGCAATTCTCGGACAAAAAGGAAGACTGAGCACTGAGGTGTCCCCCCCACATATACCCCTTCCCCCACACCAAGCAGCAGCAGATTTGTACTCCTCCTCTCCCGCTGCACACTCACAGACACGCTCCCCCCACTTCCCGCGGCGGGGGGGCACTTACTCGCACCCCGCTCCATCCCATTTTTAATTACACTGATCCCAAGCCCTGATTTCCGTCAAAGCAGAATCTTAAAGCCAATTTAAGCCAAGCCTAGCCATACGCACTGAGGGCCCTGCTCTCAGGCGCCTACAGAGGCCTGTTTTCCATCAGTGACGTGATGAACCGAGAGCCGCTCAGGGATCTGGAAGGAGCCCAGGGACGCCTCTCCCTGCCCCGCCACACACCCACCCGCGCCCCGGCACCGCTCCGGCGCATCGCGAACAACGGCGGCACCGACCCCCGGCACCCCCTCCGCCGGGGCGGCCACCGCGACACTCAAGCACGGGGGAGGGGGGTGACAGGGGTGAGGAGGGGGGAGGGAAACACCCCAACCCACCAACCCAAAACGCACAAACCCACGGGCAAACGCCTTATGCTGGCCCCCCCTTCCCGCCGCGCCGCCCCCCCGAGCGCGTCGCCATTTCGTGAGGCAGAAGCGCTCCGAGCTGCCCGCTGCGGGGATCAGGGGGAAGAGGAGAGCACTGCGGAGGGGATTGCAGGGTGAAGCCCCGGCCCCACGGGGCAACAGCCCATGGCGACGGCCGGCGCGGCCCAGCCCAGGCCCC